>KQ964425.1:294935-316020 GCA_001566745.1 Conidiobolus coronatus NRRL 28638
TTAGTGTATAGATTTTAGGAAATCTACGGAATTAATCTAAAGTAATTACTACAGATTTATAAATGCATTGAGGTGAAATAGGCCCAAAATATGCTTATAAGATCTGTTATAAAATAGATAATATTTTATTGTCATACATCTTACTTAAACTATTAATATCTCCTCTATATTAAATTATAATCAAATATAAATCTCATATAATCTAAATTCTGCAATTTTAACACGGCTATTATTAAAAAATTTCTAGAAAACGCAAGACTGCAAAAATATTAAGTCGCCGACATTTACCCATCTTAATCACACACAATATAAATATATTAACCGTTATTGGGTTTTTGACTAATGAAGTCTATAGATTTGGTGATATCGCTATGGTTTGTTCATTTTCGTGTAGCATTTATGGCACGTTGCTTTTAAATTGGTCTTCTAGAATATACGCCAATTAGCTATTGGTAACCTTTAAATTAGTTTTATTTTATTTTATCCAATAATTTACACATTCAATGTAATTTTTATTTATCGTAAGACAGCAATAATGCTATCAAGTATTATATATTATAGCATTAATAGCATCTTTAATTCTTATATAATTTACATCTTTATATTTATAATCATCATTTAAAAGCAAAGCAAAGTCATATAAAAACTAAAACTGCCAACAATGTCCCTATTACTCTTAAGGTACCCACTTTATTCCCCAACTAATTATAATCACATGTTCCTAAAGTTACATCATAACCAAATTCAGCAATTACGATAGCTATTTACTATTTATAGCTTTATTAAACTTTCTACTGAAGCTCGGTTATATTGTTAAGTCGTGTCCAATATTATTATTTTCATATGGATTGTTGAGTTTAATTAATGACTTCGGATCAGTATTATGGGTAATATTTAGCATGAAAGAAGAGAGAATAAAAATTGTTGAGTAGTTGTATTAGACTGGTGTTATATGATGGGAGCGTGAATTTTATAGCATAAGCGGGACATATCTGTCTGTATCTCATATATCCAGGATAATTTTACTTAATTCAAAAAATTTTAAATAAAACTTTAGTGACTATTATAATAATTTATACAATAACTATATAAATAAACTATTATTAATACACTCAATTAAAAAACTTTTGATAAGAACTTTATTATTACCATTTAATTATTTTGGGTAAGAGACGTTTCCAAGGATATTATAATAATATAAAATCGCTATATTATGAAAACATAAACTTTTGTGATTTATTTCTAGAGCGGTTATTTAAAGCGAGATTCTTAACTTTGAGTAAGTCACTCTGTTGATATAAGCTTAGGCGTTTATAATAGTAAAAATTAATATTGATTCAGATATGGAGAAACAATTCTATAAAAAATGTTAGTAGGAAGGCTTCAAATTTTAAATAGTATTGGAAAGTATTATAATTTATATGATAGCCTCAGTCAATTTGACTCAACTTGTATGAGTTATGTCCAAAATTTTTACTTATTTAAATGGCTTAATATTGATTAGAGCTACTATTTAAAGAAGAAAAGAATGTAATACCGTATTATCATTGTAATATCAACTTTATTTAACAAAAGTGATTTGACAAAATAATTAGTGTGTAAAAATAAATAAAAATATGAATTTTCTCTGTAAAATTTTTTGAAAAATTGGTCAAATTAACTGGAATCTCTCATACTGAGAAAGAAATTTTCATGTTTCTAAAAATATCTTAGCATACAGAGATATATCAAGGGAATGGTAGGCCCGTGTAATTTAAAATAGTACTAATACATTTAAATAAATTTAACTAGCATGATATGTATTCAGCCTCCACCTGTGGAACTTTAATAAATTGAGGTTCTGATTATTAAAAAGCGAGATAACTTTCTTTATAATCGGAGATTACATAATAAGTTAATGATTTACAGCATTGTGAAGGATGTATCTCTTCCAAATAGATAATAATAAAACTATACTTTTGTGCAAGATATTTCTAAAGTAATTAAAACGATATGATGCTGAATACTAAGCTCAATCCAAGATATTGATAGACGAATATGACCTGATTTAGTTACTAGTTTAATATCCACTACTAAAAGCCTTAATAACGTCATTTTTTAAAAATATATTATGAAATTAGAGTTTATTAAAACAATATGAGCAATTCTGGTTAATTTGATTCAAATTTTGTAAGAGCTCAGTTCAAAATTTTTATTTTTTATAACCAAGTTTTCATTGTGTATAGTCCTTATTTAATAGAGAGTTAATAATAATATCGTATTAACATACTATACTATCAACTTTGACTAATAAAAGATACTCTTTAATAAGCTTTAAGCAACTAAAAATCAGAAATATCGCAAATAATCCATATAAAAAATTTTGGTCAAATTCATCCTCATTTTAATTAGAATCTTTCAATATATAAAATATCGTAAACTTGATTAGCATCTTTCATCTAAAGCTTATTTAATTAGATTAATGCATATGTCAATGTTTAAAAATTTAATTTAGCTTTGAGTTCAACAATATTGCGATGAATCTTTTGCCCCATACACATACAAACTACCCTCCAACATCTTTAACCAAGCCATTTCGCTCGATATTCCCAGACCAATGTTAACTAAAACTAAAAAATTGGAAAACCATAAATAATACAGTTTTCTAGCCAACTAGGTAAAACGATCCAAAGGCCGAATAGCTCCTAAGCTCGTTAAATAGCTATGTAGGGAAGATATCAAGCCACAATAAGCTTCATTTAACGACCATCATAGCACTAATGATGCATCAATACATCATTAACATAGAACAACCAGTCCACCAATACACTAGCAATATGTCAAGGATAGCTCATCAATAAATCGATTATATAAACCCACAGTTTATCTAATCTTAGACAGAGGAAATTCTAATGTCTAAAGCTTGACAACAATAGCTAATAAACTAAGTTACTAATACACTCTAGACGCTAGATTAATTTATAAATCACTAATAAGCTCTAACACGCTTCCTCTGTAAATAGCAGCCACCGGATAGCTTATAATATACAGATATTTGACTAAAATTCAACGTTGGGAGAATCTTCACACCTAAATCTATACTTATCAAAATTGATATCTTTATTGAATCATTCTGATAAATAATAATATTAATATTAATATTAATATAATATAGTTTTAAAGATTTTATACATTTTGAATCGTAGTCGCTTTTATCTTAAACTAATTACAACTGTATGATCTTGTAGTTAACTTATAATAAGACAAAAAGTTTTCTACTTAAAATTGATGACTATATTATAATATATTATATAATCTTTGATTTAAACTAAATTATAATCAATGTTGTATGAATCTTACATAACTATTATAATTGAATGTTATATTTAAAAGATTTAAAAATAACTTCATTCAAGTATGATATATGCACAAATAGGATTAATAATTTGAAAAACATTGTATACACAATATATAACAACATTATTGAATATTAAAACTGCTTGGATTTGATAATCTATTATAAACCAATCCAATATCCAATAAAGGTGATAATATTAATTATACAATTTTTAAATTTTTTATTAATAGGTAAATAGAATAATAACAAGATATTATAAAACAACTAGAATTACTAAATTGCTATAATTTCCAAATTTTATTAAAATGTTTATAACTATAACAAATCCAAAAACTTTTCTTAAAACTAAACTTAAATTCCTCTATATTACCATTACTAATTTCGCTATCACTTTTAGCTATAGAAATATGTTTTAATAATTTCCATCCATCCAATATTTTAATTAAATCAACTAAAGAAACCTTACCTATCTTATTCAATGAAAGGTTTTTAATTGAAGAATTATTAAAATTTAACCCTTTAACATAAATTTCACTGGTATAACTATTTAAATTTAGTATTTTAATTTGAGGCAATAGTGAAAGTAATTTGTTTAAATTCTTCATACTTATTAAGGTCCATTCTAAAGTTAATTCGGTTAGGGATGGACAGCTCTTGCAAATGAAATATGTATGGAATGTATTGTCGCATACAGTGCTTTTAAGTGTTAGTAGTTTAGATTGTGTATCAAATCTACAATTATTTAAAGCCTCCGTCGATACAGAAATATTATAGAGGAATATTAATCTAATATTCGTTAATAAAAGGCACTCTGTACTAAATAGTTCGTAAGTAGCTTGATTAAAGACTGCTCCCCCTCCAATAAATCTTGTTAAATTAGGAGACTTACTAAGTAAATAGTTAAGAAAACTCTCTGGTATTGGAGAATAGCCGTAATAAGCTAACGATTTTAACCTTGGAAAGGTTACAGCATTCCCAAATAAATACGCTCCAAACTCTTTGTGTGTTAAAATAGAGTAGACGTTAAAAGTGTTAGGGGTCCATATCAAGCTGATAACACTTAATTCAATCAAAGAACTTGGTAGCTGAATGTAACCTGAATTATTGGCACTACTTAAATCGTCCTCTACTCTAACTTCTGATAATATTAATTTTATTAGATATTTAGATGAATTGAGTAATTTGTTTAAGCCACTCAATCTAATTCTGCCGTTGAAGTGTAATGATGTAAGATTAAGTAAAACTTCGAAATTTAAGTTTATATTATAGGATGAATGATATATATCAATTATTAAAAATTTTATATTATTTGAATTTTTTAATATATAACTATTTGCTTTATGCTCAAATTCTGGGAAATTTTTACCATCATCACTACACTTGTAAAATTGAAAATTTTTTATTGCAAAGTAGTGTAATAAAGAATATTTTAATTGATTATAAATTAATTTACAGGAAAAACTTAATTCCATTAAATCATTTATATCTAAGTATTTTGAGACTTGTTTAAGTTTTAGTATTAGTAAAAGATTTTTAGTATCCATTAAATAATTATTTAATTATTTTTATAGTTATATTAATAAAAATTTAAAATACATGTAGATTGTATTTATATTCGAAATTAATATAATAAATTATTATGGGACAATAGCATTAATAAACTTAATTAACTTAATTATACTGAATTAAGTTTAATTTGATCTTACTCACTTCTATGCTCGATTTCATATTTATTACGTAATATTTACAATCATAAACTAAATGAAAATAAACTTAACAAGTACAAAATATCTTTTTTCACATTAATTAGACCCTTGAAATAATATTATGGGAATTTCACTCTTTATTTCTCCAAAACTTCTTTAGCTATCTCTAATGAAAATTTATACTCTATATTATTTGATTTAATATATAAATATTTTAGACCTGAATACTATAATAATTTAAAAAATAGCGTAAAAGAGATTTTTTAGCGTTAATATAGTATTCTAATAAATACAGTACTATTGCTATTATTATATGATGTTTCACATATTATTCTATTTATCAACTATTCAAATTTAAACTCTACTTATAAAAAATAATTTTTAGTTATTATGGGATTCAGATAAATAATATATAATATTATAATATATAAGTGAAAATAATGAGGATTAATAATTATTTATCCGATTTTACTTGTGTTACAAATATAAAAATTTAGAAGTTTTTAAAGTACAAATTCATAAAATAATTTTGATAATAAAAATAAAAAATTTACAATAGGATAAATAGTAGTAATAATAATTATCTAAATAATCCATCTTATGCCAATAAAAAACAATATTTCATAATTTAAACTATATATGACCCGAAAGTTACAAAATCAATATAACTATAAACATAAAAAATTTTTAAATTCTAAATTTTCAATAATTAGATATAATTAAAATCCATTAAACTCTACATAAATAGAAACTAATAATATTACCCTAAAAAACTTCAAGCTTCAAAAACTTTGACAACTATTCCCTTGGTACTTATGTTTAACCGAAGATTTAAAAACTCTTCCATTAACTTTAATATTAGTCACAAGACTCTAATAGTTAGTTTTAATTGGCGAATTTGGATAAAAAGCTCAATAATTGGTATAGATGGCTGAGCTTAGCTAATAATAGTATAACCTTGTCTAGATACAGCTTTTAATAATAGCGATTCGCCAGATCGGATAATTTGCCTAATATTAACTGATCGCGGGTGACAAATATTTATTCTTTGAAGGGTAATTTATAAACAAAATGATAATCAATTAGCTTTAAAATAGCAATAATTAACGAGTAGGATAGAATACTAACAATTGAGCATTTATATTATTATATATCTAAAAAGTGTTAAGAATAAAAATATAATATATATAATAGGTTTAAAATTGGTAGTTTTTCGCTAAAATGCATCTGTACTTTGTTTGAACAAAATAAAATTATACTTTGAGTTTAATTAAACTTTAATAATATATAATCGCATATATGAAATAATTCAATATTACCAAGTATTTTGAAAAGATGTTATCATAGTTTCAACTACCAATATTAGATAATTCGAGGATTAAAACTCTCAATATTAGTTTATTGGTTAATAACTGCCGTTCTATATGACAACATACATTTATTATCTAATAAAATATCATCATATATCTTTAGGTGTATATGATAATGTATATTACGTCATATCAATACAATAATTTCGATCGTACTTTCGAATATTAATTAGGCATATATATTACAAAATATTAAAACAGATTGTTAATAATATATCTTAAATTCGAAACTTGCAATTATTGCAATATAAATTAGCTACTTTTGGCATACTCCTTTAAAACTGGAGTACTTTAGTCATATTTATTTTTTAATAAAATTATTTTTAAACTGTTAAACTAGTGTAATTTGGTGGTAATTCGGCATTATGAAAGCAATGAGGTCCATTATTAATCTGCAAGTAATTAGGCAATTCAGCAGAAATAGAGCTTTCCTCAGTAGATATTGCGATAGGCACCTCAAATTGATAACTTTGAGCAAATGGATTTTCTTCAAGCTGGTATTTGATAGTGATTTTAATTGTGTGTTGGATGTCAAAGTGAGAGGAGTCGACACTTGGTAGAATGAACTTTTGGGGTCTATTTCCTGAAATAGGAAGTTTAAACTTAATTTCGTATTCGGGCTGTCTCTTCTTATTTTCGATATGATGAGTATATTGACTTAAGGTGATCGTTTGAGGTAATTCCTCTGTTGATAGATTTTGTCGAGTAAATACTATAACCTTTTGAAATACGCAAGCACTTACAAAGTCTATGATAATGTTTGACTTGGGTTTTAGTAGAATTGAGAATTGAGAATTTTCTTTGTTTTCTATGAATCGAGTTGGGAATTCTACTGCGTAATCAATTTGATTATCAGCAGTTCCGGAGTGATTGAATGTATTTGATAAAGCACCATTTCTTGGTATTAGATAAGGGTTAAATACTTTTACAGGAATTGTTTGTGTTAGTTTGTTAGATTCAGTTTCCACTGTTGCTGTTAGTTGATAATTTAGCTTAAAGAACTCTGAATTTACACTGGGAGGCAATGATCTAGGGAGAGCAAGTTCAAAAGCGAATTTAGAAGGACCTTGAGGGATTTGAGCTGGGTGGTTGAGTAAACTCAGTTGATTTTCTATTATTGAAGCTTTTTCATTCTGGCAGTTATTCATCTTTAATCGATCTATAAAGCCCCTGAACTGTATCGTAACACCTTTTATCAGTCTTGTAGCATTTGAATTTAGTGTGATAGTGCCCTGTAGCGAAAATGTGTCAAACTCTTCCGTTGCTTGTGGTATATGGACGCCGTCTGTCAATAGCTCTAAGTTTAGCTTTAAATCTTGAGATGTGAAGTATGATAATAATTGTACAAAGTCTTTCATTCTATAATAAACAATAATATTAAAATTAATTAGTTAATATCTGATAGCGAAAGAGACCACCCTCTTTTATAGCAAAACAATGATCTCGTGTTTACTTCCCCTGACCAATAGTTAATCAAAATTAAAATTGATAATTTCAATGCCGATTTTTCTTATCCATTAAATAATTAGAATTCTAGAAACCAATCACCTAAAAAATTTCAATCCTCTTATAAAATTTACCAAATTTAGAAAATATATTAATTTGTCTGTCAGAATATAATTTTAAAATTTCCATATTTAGAAATTTTACTTATTAGGAAATTTTACTTTTTAAATTTTTACATGCAAAATAATAAAATTTGTAAGGGAATTTTAAAATAGATTAAATTTTTTGTTGAGTTTATTGCATTTGTTAAACTTGTATTAATTTTTATATATTATTAACACTTTTTATCAATTTTGTTTAATATTACCTTTATTCTTGATTACAGTCTAGGTTGGTCATTAATTTGTCGATATTATGGTATTAAATTTAGTATTTTAATTTTTACATATATTCATGGTTATATATGACAGGACGGAACAGAACAAGGGTTACGTCAAACTATATGATAAATTAAAAAACCATTAGCCAAAAACTCTATTTAGAAGAGCTATTTATCAATTTATAATTTCTAGAATAGCTAAAAATAAAAAAAATCCAGACATTCTATATGTAATATAAATTAATAACTATGGTTTATTGATTTGATCCATGGTTCTGTTCTATTTGGAAATCATATAGTTATTTTTTAAATTCAGTGCTATTTCACCGAGCTGATGCCAGCTATTTCGTTTCTAAATAGAATAGGAAATACTATAAGTGATTTTCTTATTAACCAATTTATTATATCTCGCATTTTTAAACCAGATAGGCTATATGTTCTATATATGCTGTCATATTATAATAATATTTGCAAATGTGGCTTTAAAGGTTAATTGATGTATTTGATAAGGGGCATGACGAATAACCCTTATATTTAACTTTTCCACATTCAGAAGCATTCTAAAGTTAATTGATCTTTCATAGTTTCCAATTATCCATTTGCAATTTTTAATACGTAAATAGGATCAATTCATCAATTTGCTGAATTATTAGTACTTTAATCTAATTTAAGAGCGTATTTTCAATCCAATCTTAAAACTTTATATTAAATGAGATATTGTAATAAATATTTTAATAAAATACAGATTTTTGATTATATTAATCAGCTGTTATATTGCTTTACATGGTATTGAGACATTAGCTACATCTTCATTTAACTTAACTACTCAACAATCCAACAATAAATATTCACCCAAGACAACCCAACATCCTTTTTAAACCTACTAATTTGCAAAATTCTCAATATTCTTTGACAATTAAACCTTTCAAACCTGTATAATATTACCTAATTTAGAAATTTTAACTTTGTTTTAATTATATTAAGCATAGTGTCTTCAAGCTATCTTATTATAGCTTTATTCAAGTATTTTTTTAAATTAAGTAGTCGAAATAATTAAATATATTTAGTTTAATATATATGTTTTAAATTGATTAGTTCTGAATTGATTAGTATTCGTATATGTTGATTTTTGAAAATCTCACAGCAATGTTTTATCCGTTAATGAATTATCAAAAGAAATAATTATTATGTGCTTAATAAATTTAAAACCTTTTCCATATTATACTACTAGCATATTATGCTACCAATTATAATACGGTAGTCAGTTTGTTATAATTATAGTAATGCCGGTTACTACCAAGCATTTGAGTGCCAAATAGTTTTATAACTTGCGGTATAAATCTTTTAATATTAAAGTTTGATTAAGGTTGGAAAATTGCTAGCATGAAATTAGCAATATGCGATATAATGTAACGACTAGAATCCCACTACCACCCTCAAACTCATATAAAATTGCAATTCAAACTTATAAAAGCATATGCAAGGTGATACATATACTTGAACCGCTGAAAATTTTCAAATCCAAAAATGTATACGTAAGCAGCTACCACTACATTACGTACCATAAATCCCACGTTTAACAATATAATATACTTAGAACTATCAAACTTATCAAACTATTCAAACAAAACTATTACCACTTTTATTAATAAAAACTTTTATGAAACCCTACATATAAAATATTTGACTTATCCAATAAGCATTATATAATAAAGTAAATTTTCATGTTAAATTCAACAATATTAATTCCGATATACTCATCAAAATTTTTACTATTAAAGTAATAACTATTTATTGATATTACTGGCATTTCAATTATCGTATGTAAGCTAGCATAACCTATATAAAACATAATTGCTGAAATGCTCGACTCAAAAAAATTAGTAAATTTATTGCCTTACATATTAATAATTAAGTATCGGACCAGAACAAATTTAACAAATTTCTAAATATATATACAACCATAATTAAAGATAATTTTAATTATATTGTATTAAAGCGTGAATACAGCTAGTAGCTTAAAATTTCTTTCAAAATCCTTAATATAAACCAGAATTAATAAATATATTATGCCCCCTTATATTACAAATCATACTCAATTCTTAAATAAAACATCGGAAGCTTAAGATTTCCAAATTTGTTAAAATATCCTAATTGAGACCTATACAGGTTTCAAAACAAATTACTATTATGCCTCTCCTGAATTACTAATTAAAGCAATTCAGCAATTAAAATCTCTAAACTAAGAATACAATTTAATGCTCAACATTACAAAAATATTAATATTATTGTCTTAAAATGCAGAGTTTATATTAGAATCCTGAAGAGTTAAATTATTGGCTGAATTAAATTAATATAATATAAAAATTATGATTTAATTTTAGGGTATATAAACGAACTGTTTGAAGTAAATTCATGTCATAGAATTATTCTAATTTGTAATAAATATATTTATAGAAGATGAAAGATCTTATACAGATCCTATCTAATTTTACAATACATCCCTTAAAACTTAATTTAGAGCTCTTAACAGATGGTATTCATATACCTCAGGCAACTGAGGAATTTGATACTTTTTCATTACAGGGCACGCTAAAATTAAATTCTAATGCTACCCGACTAATACGAGGGATAACGATACAGTTTCGAGGGTTTATAGATCGACTAAAAGTAAGCAACTGTCAAAATGAAAAAGCATCAATAATAGAAAATCAGCTGAGCTTACTTAAGAATCCGGCACAAATTCCTCAAGGCGATTCAGCTTTCGCTTTTGAATTAGCTCTACCAAGATCATTACCGCCCACTGTAAACTCAGAGTTCTTTAAATTGAATTACCAATTATTAGCAACAGTTGAAGTTGATGGAAAAAAGATTGCACATCAAATCCCCGTAAAAGTATTCAACCCCTATCTGATACCTAGAAACGGTACATTATCTAATTTCTTCAATTACTCAGGGACTGCCCATAATCAAATTGACTATGCAGTAGATTTCCCTACTCGATTCATAGAGAATAACGAAAGTTCTAAATTCTCGATCCTACTAAAACCTAAGGCCAATGTAGTAGTAGACTTTGTGAACGCATGCGTATTTCAAAAAGTTGTCGTATTTACAAGACAAGCTTCATCATCAAATGAGGAAGAATTGCCTCAAACCATCTCATTAAGTCAATACACTCACCATATTGAAAACAAAAATCAACTGGAGTACGAAATCAAATTCAAACTTCCTATCTCAGGAAATAGACCCCAAAAGTTCATTTTGCCAAGCGTCGACTCTTCTCACTTTGATGTACAGCATACAGTTAAAATTACTATTAAATACCAGCTGCAAGGGGAATCATATGCTAGGAGCTATCAGTTTGAAGTGCCTATTGCAATATCAGTTCAAGGTACTGAAATAGCTGCGGAGTTGCCCAATTATATGCAAGTTGGTCAAGGAGCTCATCATTGCTTTCAAAATACCGAATTACCACCAAATTATACTAATTTAGCCGCTTAATTTATTTATAATCGTTTTGTAAGATGCTATTCATATAAAACGTATTTCAATCTCTTCACAAATATTTGACAAAAATAAAGCTTTTTTAAAGCAAATAAACAATTTATTGTATTTTATATAAGTGTCAGTGGATTTTTCCAACTTAAATTTATATATGCAGCGAATATTACCATCTTAAAATAATTTATTCTTGTAATATTAGCATAATACTTTTGAATTTATATATCTAAAGATTATAAAAGTTTCAATAAATTCCTTTTAGTTAAAGGAATAAAAAGTATATATAGGCCATTGTTGCTTCTTCTAGTAGAGATTATTGAATATAGAGTACCTATTCGCTATTAAGAGAAGAGCTTTAAATGAAATTTTCATGATATAGCATAATAATCTTGTTAATATCTTTAGAATTTAATCAAATTGAATTAATAAAATATATGGTTTTATATTAGTAGTTTACTATATAAATACTTTACAGACTTTTTTCAGCAATTGTATTATTAGTTATATTATCTTTTTTTAAAAGTAACATGCGTAGTATAAAGATCAAGTATGAGGGAGATAGATTGTAAAATTTATTTTAGGATATATGGGTCAACTACTTGCAAAATAACTAAGCAACAAACCTAATTACATTCGTGGCTCGTTAATAAGAATTATCTTGTCCATAAATCTAGCTGTTAATTATATAGTTTTTTGGACTAAATCCTCAAACTTAATGGAGTTTTGAGTGTAACCGGCACGACAGCAACTTAAGTAAATTAATATTTACACAAGAAATTTTAGTTTTAATAATTTTATTGCCCATATTAATTTAATTAGAGGGTTTGATTGGATAATTTAAAGTTTTTATAAAAATAGAATGTGAAAAATGCAATATTTTTATTATGATTTACAAAATCTGTGTTTAGTTTGAGAAACTTCAAAGGTGGAGGTATTCCAAGTTAGAGTATAAATATAGGCTAAGAGCAGTTGCTTTGATTTTGATTTTTACTAACCCATCAATTATTATAATGATCTCAAATTTCAAATTAATTTCATCATTCAAGCCTCAAGCGCTTAAAATCAATCTAAACCTTTTAGAAAACGGAATTCGAGTACCCCCAAAAACAGAAGAATTTGACAAGTTCAGCATTCAAGGAACTTTGTCCTTGGTAAGTTTAAATAGTATTCAATTAAAACGAATAGTAATCCAATTATTAGGGGTATTAGATTGTGTAGGGTCAGAAGATATATCATTTAAGGATCAAGTAATTAATAGCCGAGTTGAGGTACTAAGTCAAGAAACTATAATTAATCAAGGAACTTCAAATTTTGGATTTGAATTGGTTTTACCCAGGACTCTGGCAAGTAGTGTAAATTCTGACTTTTTCAAGTTGAGCTATACTCTCTCCGCTGTAGTTGCCTATGAAAACGAGCAACTAGTACACCAAATTCCAGTTGAAGTCTACAACAACCAATTAATTCCCCATCTTAGTGCATATAGCGACTCATTTCAATATTCTGGAACTATTTCCAACAGTGTTAATTATAGAATAGAATTTTGTAAAAGATTGTTTAATACTCAAGAATCTATTAATTTTAGGGTAAACTTAGACACTGAGGATAATGCTACTGTCAGCGCTTTATCGGCTAGTATAGTGCAAAAAGGAGCTATAGTTAAAAGGCTTGAAGAGGCTTCAGAGGGTAAAATATCTCAAGAAATAACATTAGCAAAGGCGAATAATCGAATTTCTAACACATACGTAAAGTCTCAAGCCCAGTTCAGTATACCATTGAAAACATCATCAATCAAGAAAACTTTAATTCCTTCAATATCTTCATCCAATCTAGAGGTCAAGCACATAGTTCAAATTCTAATTAACTACCAGATACAAGGCCAAAACTCTCAAACCAGATTTATTCAGATACCGATAACTATATCCTCAAATTTGGGACAGCTAGCTAATGATGAACTTCCAGTTTACAATCAAATTGAGCTTAATTCAACTCATATACCAGTAGCTGAGCTACCACCAGTTTATTCTAAATAAATTAAATTTGAATAATAACTAAGGAATTTTTAATCATATACTGAAAAATTAATAATAAAAAATAAACAAAAAGATAATGCTACCAGTAGGGTTCGAACCTACGCCTCTTTCGAGAGGGGATCTTAAGTCACCCGCCTTAGACCACTCGGCCATAGTAGCTTATTGAATAAGGAGCTAATCTGCTAACATATTAAAAAGTTACTCATATTACTAAATTCATTTCTTTATACTTTGTTATCCCATCTGTCGTTTAATTTATTAGCTAATTCACAATTTTATTTTATCTTTGACATTATTTTTTATTTTTAAAATTAATTATCATATATATTTTATTATTTACTATATTATACTACGGTTCCTCTTACCAAATATGAGTTGCATTATTACAATAATAATTATACATGTAGTGTTAGTTATAATAAATATTATTTCATCTAAAATTAGCATACTTTAGCTAATACAGACTTTTCAGCCAATTTTACTGAAAAATCATCTTTCTTATAACGAACATTGCTTATTATGCAACTAATTACCCTGGATCTAGTTATATCAGATAATAAAATATAGTATACTGATTTTTAATTAAATCTAAATGCATGAATATATACTTTACAATTCTGCTTTTGTTTCTAAAAAATAATACAAGAGTTTAAATAATTCAGTTGAACATTACTATATTTCCAATTTGCAAACTGATTCATTAAAAATACATCTTGCATATAATAATACTATTTAAAATTATGTTACAATTTATGGTAATGGATTAAGTTGAAGTTAAAACTACAAAGAATTGAATAAAATTCCTAAAGGTTCCAATTGTTTAATAGTTAATCATATGTGGTAAAGATTCAGGTTTTCTTAAATTATCTATAGATATAGTTTCAATTTAACATCATATTAGTAATCACTTATAAATACTTTTAATATCATTTGTTTAAGTATTGGTTTTTATTAATTAATATATTGTTTTAGCATTATTATTAAGGGTATACAGTCAAGCCTTACACATATTACTCAAATTTTTGTTGAGTAGGGTAAATCCCTCCTATGAGGAATATGAAATTTCATGAATATATACTTCCTAATTAGTCATGTTTTTGAGTAATATGCGCAAGGCTCAAGTGTATTTAAGTTTTTAATTTTTATTATTAATACATGTCAGTAATAAACTAATATTTCAATATTTAAGTGACATTTGACGCTTTAAACAAACAAATCGAAATTAAAAACTTGAAAATACTCTTAAAAACAACAAGTGTTTTATTTTACTAAATTATTAAAAGCCAAAAATTCAATTAATTAATAATATAATAATATAATATAATAATATATTATTTTAGTATGTATTTTTAACTATTGTAGAAAAATATATTATATAATAACAAGTTAAACAAATACAAAATATAACTATTTTATATTATTAAATTGATTATATAGTTAATTTGTATAAAACATAAAAGCCAGAATAATATTTTGGTTTTAAAATTATATTTTTCAGTTACATAAAAACATACACTTTAATAAATATTTGATTCATATTAAGGAAATACTTTACACTTTAGGAATTAATTTTACTAATTTTTATTACATTAATAATTTTATGATTTTTTGAAACGCATATTTTAATGGATCTAGGATGGATAGAGTTTAGTCTATGTACCAATTCATGCTTAGAAATAGGAACCAAGGTAGAGTGCAAGTATAATATATTTTTCATATTGATAGAACGCGTTTTGATTAATGCAAAAGAGAAATATTTATTAAGCTTAATAGCTAAGAAATGCTTTATGACATATTTTATTAAAATATTGTAATTAGTTGCTGCATTTATCAAGCTAAATTGAACGATTCAGAGTAAATATTATTGCTTGGAAAAGTATTTTAAAGTTGATGGATTACATATATAATGTGTTTTTGCAAATATTCTAGATAGAAATTCTTATGTTTTAAATTATTTATTAGTGTTTGAGTATATTTATATTGAATTTATATTGGTTTAAGTGGAATGATGGGGTTTTATATCTTGGCAATATTGCTATTAAAGACATAGCTATTTATGAATGAAATTTAACTGGAAACTTCAGAGGAAAATTGTAGAATTGCACCTTATCAAAATAAGTTTGATTATTATATCTATACATTCTAATGTTTGCAAACTCAAGCAAAATAGGTAACTCGCAATCTATCATTACTCTACTCCTTTAATAAATAAAGTAAATCAAAATTAGAAACCTAATAAATATAGTAAAACCAGTACTGTTTTTCTTAAATTGGCAATTTTTTAACATTAACCATGATTTGAATGATGTGATTTGTAATAATTAAAGAGTATTGATATAGTAATAGCGGTTAAATTTTTTAGAATATTTTGTTTATATATAAGAGCTGTGGTCGGATTATATGAATCTTAAAACAAAGCTAAAAATTGATATGATTAGCATTATTAAAACTTTATTACCTTCATCATTAAACTCGAACCCTTTGCAAATTGACTTTGATTTAATATCAACTGAGATTTATGTACCAGAGGCTGCTAGACACCTTGATAACTTTTCCTTTCAAGGAAAACTTAAAATAACTACAATGGGCCCAATAACTATAAAAAACCTCAATATACAGTTTTCAGGATATATGAAGGATTCTCAAGCGATTAAAAAGAGGTTAAAAAGCTTTAAAGTGATAGAAAATGCAATGGAAGTATTGAATAGAGAGTTGGAGATTTTAAATAATAGTTATGAGGTTAACTTTGAGCTACTTTTGCCTAGATCACTGCTTCCAACAATAAACTCTAATAGTATCAACTTGAACTACATACTCTCGGCATCTGTCAACTATAATAGCAACTCTCAATCGTCGTGCCAAATTCCCATTAAAGTTTATAACAATCAATTAAACCCTTGTAAAAATGCTTTCAGTACGAAGTTTCATTACACTGGAAGTATAAACGATAACATATCTTATATTGTAGATTTTTCTAAAAGATTGTTTACAACTCGAGACTCTATTAATTTATGGGTAACCATTAATCCAAGAGAGGGGGCTGAAATTAGTTCTGTAGAGGCTACTCTATTGCAAAGTATAGTAAATTTATACAATACTGATAGAGTATCAGATGGAGGAAATGATCAAGATGTTGAATTTGATAAGATTATAAGCCTTATATTAAAGAAAAGTACCAAGTCATTAACAGAATTCAAGTTAGCTACAAAATGGGCAGCAATTAAGAGAGTTCTAATTCCTTCGATAACGTCTGCTAAGTTTAAAGTTAAGCACAGTATTAAAATTCTTATTAATTATAAGTTAAATGGAGGTGAGCAGCAAACAAGGTATATATTAATACCTATTTTTATAGAGGAATTTGGGCGTAGAAGTGAAGGGGAAATTGAACTTCCAGTTTATAGGGAATTTGAAATTGAAGAAATTCAGGTGCCAGTGGACGAGAAAGCACCAGTTTACACAGATTAATATTTTAATAAAAAATAAACAAAAAGATAATGCTACCAGTAGGGTTCGAACCTACGCCTCTTTCGAGAGGGGATCTTAAGTCACCCGCCTTAGACCACTCGGCCATAGTAGCTTGATATTGAATAAATAAGCTTCTATATTATTTCTTTACTCACTCTATTCATTCTAATTACATCATTTAGTAAAATAAGTCTATTAATATTATATTCGAGAATATTACTATATACATTTAAGTATTCTATTTTTGTTCATTATTTTTTATAGTTAATAAATATTCCACCATTCTTAACTTTATAATATCATATTATCAATTAATACATAAACGATTATTTATCTCTGATGTCATATTACACTCTATTAATTTACTATATATAATTTTTATGGATCCATATAACAAATTTTGAAATCTGCTACTGATTTTTGCTGACAATTATTTATTCAACTTTTATATGATATTGTCTATGGGCTAAATCTAAATCCAGTGAGATCATAATGTTATTTTTACCTCAAAAATATATCAGCTTGAGAAAAAGCTCTAAAAAAACGTGTAATCTCAAATAATCTATTATTAATCTTTTAGCCATATACCATTGGATAAAAATATAATAATTGCTAAATATTATGCCATAGCAAAAAAACTATATAATCTTTTAATAATCATGGAAGATTAGTAATATGTTATAATTAAATCTCAAGTGATTACCCCTTTAGAATGAATGATGAGTAATGGTATTCCAACTATTATCCGGGATTAATTTTATTAATTTAAATAAATTAATTTTTTATATTGAATTATTGGATCGAATTATTGAATTAATTTATATTGATTTTTAAAAATTATTATAAATATATATTCTGTATTAAAGTTTTGAGCTTTAGTAGGGGTGTGTTTTTGTAAGGTAATCACAGAACTATGCCTACTCAATTAGGCAACTCTTTCTTTAAGTGGATTTCTTCAGTTTTTCTCATTCCAATCAGATATTTACAAAGCACTGTCACCTAAAAATTTTTTATTCTTTTATTCTTTAATTCTTTAATTCCATACACCAAGAAAGTAAATTAAAATGGTAATTTAAATATCGAAAAATAAAATTGATAATTCCTATATATGTTAATTATTATCCTAAATATTATATTAATTAACAATTAATTAATTATATTTAATATAGAAGAGCAGTTGACTTTTGGAATAAATGTGGTTAAGAGTGGTTTAATTGATAATTTTTATCCTTTAATTGATAATTATAAATAAAAATTGCAAGTTAGATGAAGGCTGATATTCGTATAGCATCAAATATATGACATCTCAAACTAGAGTTGATCACACCGATAAAAGCGCATACGTGTAGCTTAGTAATAGAAGTAATTAGCTGTAAAAAACGCTTGTAATCAATACCAAGATTTATATGCATCCGATTCAATTTATTTAACATAGCAGTTAGTTTTGACTAATCACATAAAAACGTTTATCCATTTAAGTTTCTAAAACTTGTTCCGGATTACAAACATGGTTTATGAGAATTAAAAATTTAAAAGTACGATTTTAACAGATTTAGTTGTATCTATAAGAAATTAATATTAAATAATAGGATGAATCAAGATGACTAATTTAATTAAAAATTTGCAGCTAATAAATTACTATTAACAGATATATTAATATAAACTTGAAAATCAAACATCCAATTTATAAAACCGAAATTTATGTATTAATGCCAAATTAATCATTACTAATCTTGTACGCACAAAAGCTATCCACTTCTCAAGATTGTTTAGATATTACATCATACCAAAAGCACTATAAAAATGAAGCTTGGGACTGATCTCAAAGATAGAAAAAAAGTAAAAGTAATAAAAAAGATATGATTAAAGATATTAAAGGATTAATAACGGCGCTAAAGCCTCAAGCTATTAAAGCAGATTTGGAACTATTAACCGAAGGGATTATGGTTCCTGAAGCTACTGAAGACTTGTCTACTTTCTCTATTCAAGGCGGCTTAAAACTAACGCTATCAGCTAAAAAATCTATCAGTAGTATTATCATACAGTTTTTGGGATCCTATCAAAACTTAAAACAGCAGAATAAACAGTGCGAAAAAGGTTCTACGTTAATAGAGAATCAACTCGAGTTAATGGAGAATACCTTGGATTTTAAGCAGGGCACTTCTGTATTAGAATTTGAATTAGCATTACCTAGATCCCTTCCCTCCACCATAAGCTCCGACGCTATCAAAATAAACTACACAATATCAGCTGTCATCAATGTTGAAGGAGAAGCTTCACCCTTGATTTGTCAATTGCCAGTTCGCGTAACCAATAATTACTTAGTTCCCTACCTAAACGACTTACTCGATACTTATTCCCACACTGGAAATATTCAATCCAAAATTAATTATAGTTTAAACTTTACTAAAAGAGTTTTCAATATGGGTGAGAGTGTTAACTTCAACGTTGATTTAGACACTACACAAGATATTAAAGTTAATTCTTTAACAGTTAGTTTATTGCAAAGAGAGACTATAACAAACTTTGAAGAACCAAATAACACAACAAACGTTATCAATTCTACATTAAATAGGGATATTAGAATACTATGCACTACAAACTGCAGTACCCACCCAAATCAATTCATTATTCCTTTAAAACAAAAACTAAACAAACGCACTCTAGTGCCATCTATCAATACCAAAGAATTCGAAGTTAGCCATCAAATCCAGTTACTTATTAACTACTCAGTGCAAGGTCAAACCCCTCAGATTAGATTTGTTAAGGTGCCAATAGCTATTCAGAGCTGTGATTCTGATGCCTTTAGTCTTAGCGCTTTGCCTAAATATAGTCAATTTGACTTAAATTCGGTTTTGATTCCTATTGGAGAATTACCACCAGTATACTGTAATTAGTTACAGTAGTTATTGTATATTATATAATTGTAAATAAAAATTGAATCATAACATTAAACTAAGCAAATGTATTTAATATATAAACTTTAATTAGGCCAAAATTTTTATTCATAACTATTAATAAGGTATTAATTATATTATTATTAATTTTTTATAGTTCTATAGTCTAGTTAAGTTGGTTTATTCATGATATAAAATCTAAATTAAATATTTGTTTGATGATTTATAGAGATTTGATTATGAAATTGTAAAAAATTCACACATATATAGAGAGCAAATTAATTTAAAATACATATTATTGTTGTTATAAGTCAATATTTAAATGTAATTGAGGTAAAATACCTATCTAAGGATATAATCATAATAGCAAAAAAAAGTTAATTTTTGTAAAAAATTGTATGAATTAATTATCACTAGAATATTTAATGTAGTAAAGATGTTAGGAATATGATAATAAAATATAATTGTTAAATTTGTAAATATTATAAATGTTTTATAAATAGTTTCCATATTGATTATATTTACTCCAATAAGCTACTATGGCCGAGTGGTCTAAGGCGGGTGACTTAAGATCCCCTCTCGAAAGAGGCGTAGGTTCGAACCCTACTGGTAGCATTTCTTTTTGTTTATTTTTTATATGAAAAATTTTCAATATTTTTGATTTTTACTATTTTAAAACTTATTAAAGAGTTCTTTTATTATATAAATCTTATAAAATATTATTTTAACTTTATATTACCAAAAGTTCTCTAATTAACAAAATCTACTCATCATGAAATTTAGTAATAAAAAATTAAAATTTTTACTGAACTCATACTAAATTTGGTCCAAGTTAACCATAATCCTTCACATATTATAGTTTAAATCAAAATGGTTATTTAGTTATATATATTTCGACTAGTTTAGTATAATTAACCTAATACATAATTACTTGATATGTGCTAATATGAATAT
>KQ964426.1:74357-86415 GCA_001566745.1 Conidiobolus coronatus NRRL 28638
AAATTAATAATAATATTAATAAATTAAATTTTATTTAGAATTGGTTTGACTTCACTTCAAGTTTATTCGATTTACAGCAAACTTTAAATAGTAGTTCAGAATTAGAATTTAATTCTCAATTAATAACAAATTGGTTATTATTAACCTTTGAACAAAATAAAGTAATTTACTTCATTAACTTAATTTAATTATTAATTATTTCTAGTTTATAGATAGTTTATCCCTTAACAAAGTAAACAAATTAGTTCAATTGAGTGTGCCAATAATATTGGAATTTATTGATAAATGGAGTGAGAGTAATGTTGGTGGGTATGATAGAAATAGTAAAAAGTTCCTAGGGGATAGGCTAAGACTCTTAGATTTAATTTTGTTAAGTTGGGGACAGCCTTGTCTAAAAGTAATAATTACGATATAACACTCAAAATTCTAGCTAATTAGTTTATTTAGTATCAGCAAGAAATCCTAACAACAGTCCTTACTTTAATGGATCAGATTAAACTATCGAGCCCGGAGCTGACATCAACAAATCTTCACATCATCCGCTATTGCTTTAACTTGACTGCTACATTTTGTCAACGTTATGGCAGCAAACTGGACCCTGTATTAGTTGACAAATTAGTTACTCAAAATTTGTCTATTACGTTAAATTATTTACATTCAAGTAGTAGTAATGGAGTTGGTGGGATAGGAGGACTTCCAAATTTAGACAATTTAATAGACAAGGGTAATTCGTTGACTACTAAATTGAGTACAGATAAAGTAATATTAATTTTATTTTGTAATTTTATAATTATTAATGACGTTATTTGTTTAGTTTATTAAATCAAGTCTAAGAAGTCTTCTCCCAGCTTTAAAATATAAAAAATCAAAATTAGCAAACAGCGAACTAGAGCTCATATTATCACTAGCACATCAATGTTCATTTTGGGGCCTAATAACGTTAAATGAATGGAAGGCGTATCAAATTAAAGCACATAGTAATTTGATTCAGGTTAGGGTTAGCAGTTTAGAAGAGTATAAAAAGTTTTTATACTCTACAAGCTCCAGTAGAGATTATCTGTCTGAGTCAGATTGGTTGACTAGTAGCAGTGAAAGTAATGTCAAATCAATCAAAGTATCAATAAGTAAGTTAATATTAATTTTATTGTTATAATTTGTTAATTTTTTTTAGTTTAATTAAAGAAGAAATTCGACAATTCAGTATCAAACTAATCAAAATCATATTTGAAAAGCGTAAAGATCAATTTATCCATTACTTAAAAGATCTATTACCTTCTACAAACCCACACACAAACTTATCCTTAATTTATTTGTTAATTAACGATCCTTCAGCCCAATCTAAATTATTATTGGTAGAAGTTTTAGAATATTTGTTAAGTATTATTCAAAATTATTTGAGCGTAGCTATATCAAGTAGGGAGAATAGTTCTTTTACATCATTTTCAGAACAAATTGGGAATCAATTAATATTATTGCATAATATCTTGTTAATACTCTTGCAAAATCCAAGCTATACAAGCATTAAGACGAATATATTTAAGGTAAGTTAAAAACTGGTTTATTTTATTTATATTAATTTGAAATTTTAGTGCTTAAAATTATTGTTAACTAATTGTAATTATAATAAGTTGAAAGTGGAATTAATATTAGATTGCTTGAAAGTTGGCGTAAAGTTAATTGAAACGGAATCAACGGGTAAATTGTCTGCTAAATACTCTAACTCTAGTTAATAACTTATTATTTAGAATATCAAATAATTGGATTTAATTTAATCGAACTAACTTTACAATCAAATATTAAACAAGAAATTCTATTCGATTACTTTAATCAAAAGTTAATTAATAGTAAAAATTTGATAGAGTTTAGTTTGTTAGGAATAAGTAATAGTAGTAAACTATGTACTCAAGTTAAAGTTAATATTTGTAAATTAATTCCTAATTTGTTAAAATTCAAATGGTAATTATAAAAACTTTTATCAAATACACATGTGATTAACTCTTCATAGGATAAATTGGGATCAAATTCAACCCTTAATAACTGAGTTAATGGATCATGAAGACCCTCAAATTCGAGTTGAAGCATTCCGCATATTAATCCCGTTATTAGAAAATTCTAATTTGGAAAGTTCGGATTATACAGAGAGCTTAAATGATAGTATTTTTGATCAATATTTGCCAATGGCTACGTGCGATAATAATCCTTTGGTTAAGGCAATAGCAGCTGAATTGTTGAGTTATTATCCACAAGATGTATTTGAAGCATTAGATGTAATTGCATAGATTAATTACGCTTATAATAGTATTAATAGTTATTTAGGAACCTATAAAATTTTACTCAATAACAATCCTAATCGGATGGGCACACTCCAACAACTATGAAATTAGTGCAGACGTATTTAAAACCCTTGGAGTTTGGATCAGTTTTCCAACTCTATTACAAGTATTTTAACTCCATCGAATAATACTAAATACTAATTAAATTTTAGAATGAGGCTTTAATCCTGGATTTAATTCAAATTAACTTGGACTCTAGAGCAAATGATAATTTATTGGTTAGAGTTAAAAGTAGTTGGTGTTTAGCTAATATTTGTGATAAATTAGTAGAATTAAAAGAGTAATTCAGATTAATTAATAATTAATACTTTTACTAACAAATTTTTAGAAATAGTTCATCAGAAGATTATTATTTATTACATAATACAAATGATAATAAATGGGGTGAAGTTTTAAGTAATATTGTTGATTGTGGAGTTGAATATTGTAAAGATCATGACAAAGTAAATTAATTAATTATATTAAATTGAATTTATATGTTAACTTTATTTAGATTAAGGGTAATGGAGTACGTATATTAGGAAGGATAGGGAAGCTATTAACTAGTAGTTTAATCGAGAATAATTTAATTAATTTGGAAAATTTAATGGATTCCTTGTTTTTGTGTTTTTGTAGTGGATTAGTAAAAGTAAATGTTATTAGCATACCCATATTACATACTAACTTTTATATTTTAGACTAGATGGAATTCTATACTATCAATTGGCCAGTTATATAACAACCCAGACATTATAGAACTAACAAAATCCCTACCCTGGCACAAAGAACTTTTAGATAAAATGTTTTCTACGTTGATTCAAAGTCATAATTATAAGTTTAAAACTCATATAATAACTGCTTTCCAGTCAATTTTACCTTATTTAACACTGGATTATTTGAAATTTACACAATTGGAATTAGTTAAATTAACTAATTTATTGGGTATGGCGAGATCAGGAGTTAGTAGTGTAGAGTTTGGACATTGGAATGGAATGTTAAAACAGGTAATTTAATCTAATATCACTATCATATTTAATAATTAATTTAATTGTATTTAGATTGAAGAATTACAAGCTACTATTAATACTTTAATTGAGACAAATTCCTATAAAAGTATGCTGTTGACAAATTTTAATCCAATTAGTAATGTTGGAGAAATTGAAGTCAAGGATATTAGTGATGAATTGAGTATTAATTTAAATAAGTTGAAGTTAGATTAAAATTATTAATTAATAAATTACAAGTTATATATATTATTGACATGTTATCATGTATGTGTGTGATTATGTAGCTTTATCTTTTTTGATTTTTTGAGTTAATTACTGAATGAATTACATAATAACTAGAAACCAATGAATTTAAAAAAGGAATTTAGATATGTGGTAAATAATATAAGATGATATTTTATGTATTATTTGAAATGAAATGTTTTCATAGAAGTATACATACAGCTGACTTCATAAGTTAAATATTATAGTGTTTTATGACCTCTGAAACATTTTATTGATCAAAACAGGGCTAGCTATAATGTAGTTACCTTTGATAAACTTATTTTAAATGTATAGTAGAGAAAAACTTGAATTAATAATTTAATTAATCAGTACTATAATGTAATATGGATCTCATTGCTAACTCAATAGATGTAATTTCGTATAATAAAATTGAGATATTATGCAATTCTACACTCAAAATCACATCGTTTATACTTATAACTAGATCTATGTTACATTGTAATTAAATGATTTAGTATTTTTTTGATATTAGGAGTAGTCTTAATGTAAAATTTATTTTAATTGAGCTGATATCAAGCATACCAACTCCATAGAGCTGCTTAGATAAATATATATTTGTAATAGAAATTTACCAAACTTTTTAATTATTATAAATTTAAAGCATCCATTAATCAAATTTTAAAGCTGATAAGCTTAATAGATGGTATCATATTACACAGATCTTAATGATTAAACTAATACTGTTTCAAATTAATTGTAACTCTGTAATATTCAATTATTATCATCTAACTTTTATTCAATAAAAGTTATTAAAATTACTTCATAATTGATACTTTTTCTCAAAATTCTTAAAGGTTTTGAAACCTATAAAAATTGCATCTTTTTTAAACATGACAATTGTAAAATTTTGACAAAAGCATTAATAAATTCATTTTTACTTCCAATATGCGCTATTAAATAATGATATGTATATGATGCTTATGATCTACATACTCTCTACAAACTTTAATTCATTAAGCAGTATAAACTTTGAAAAATTCTAATAGTTTTAATTAATTATTTTTGTTTACTTAAGTTAAAAAATTAATCTCCGATAGTAAAGCACAATATTATGATTTAAGGCACTGGTACTCGAAAAATAACTTTAGAAGTAATTTCCAATATATTGATTTCATTTTATTATTTTATCGTTTTTTGTTAAATAACAATAATACAGATTTTTTACTTCCCGATGCAATCCATACATAAAAGATTCTAAATCGATTTTTCTTATAATTATTAGCTAGCTAAAAATGGGAAATAGATCTAGGCAAAAGAAGAGTTTTGTTAAAAATTACTAGAATTTTCTATTAACCATTGTATGCAAACTCTAACAATACTAACTAATTAGTATAATCAATACATTTTGTTTTAACAATCTAAAGTAGCAACTAAATATCAAAAAGTTTGTTATTAAGCTAATGTTAAATTAATTGTTTTAACTAAATATTATTATTTAATTGGAGCCAATGAGTAAAGCACATTTTTTTGGACAGGGTTAAATTTTGACCCCAGATAATATGTTAATTTCTAATTTATTTTTGGTATCCTTAAATTACTAAATTTGGCTATTCACACCGTTCATAGCTTGATTAATTATATTGACTTTTTAATTTTTTTTTCATTAGTATCAAAGGGTGAGATTAATAGTTTAACATGGAAAGTAACCATGGTTATTCACAGCTTGTAAAATTACGATTTTTAAATTTCAGCAGCATTGTTATTAAGCTCCTATTTGTATTTATCTACTTTGGTTGAATGCAATTTTGTTATTGTATTTGAATATTACTAATCGAATTCATTAAAAATATAATTATGGGCTTAAGTTTACCCTTGCCCAGTTGTCTGAGAATTTATTGGGATTATTTTTAGATTTGAGAAAAATTAAAGGTTGAGTTGAATCAAGTTATTATCCATTATAAAATAACTTTGATCAGATCTTTTGTAATACATAAAATAAATAAACATAAAAAATAAAATGATGATATCATATAGTTAATTTTGAATAAATTATATATATTAAAACTTATTAAATTTTGGGTTATGGTTGATATTAAATTAAGATTTATATAAATCTTAAGTATATAGATTATATACATATTAAAAATTATTAATTTAAATGTTAGAGGCGAAGTGAGTTTAGCTCACTGAAGTTTTTTGATGAGTTGATTTTCGCGGACAATATCGAGGTCGTTAGGATAATAGGTTTGTCGAATGTATGAGTTAAGGTAGCGTGGCAATAATGAAGCTACCACTGCAATAGGTATGGCCAACCAGAAGTTTGCATTTTGCATCACTTGAATTCCTACATAGTAGAAGTTCTCTTTGAATATCATTGAGTAAATTGGAAGGAAAATGAATATTAAAATAATGCAAAGCCATGTAAATAAGTGCATAATCCAAGTCCAATAACGGGTATGGAATCCAACAAAGAGATTGGCTATTATGACAATTGCGACAGCAGTACCAGATGATTGATAGTAAAGTGAGCTACTTTTGCCATTAATATTATCAACACCTGAACTATTAACAAGGTGATAAATAAAATAGCAAAGCAGGGATTGATATAAACTGTCAAGGATATATGTAAAGAATATGTAAGTATTGAAGAACCTTTGCTTGATACCAAGTTTGTAAATTTGAGGATTCTTCAAGTAATTTTCATAGCTAATTGGAAGATCTTGACCACCCATAATTACTACTGTAGCAACGGTAAATACCAAGTTATAAAGCGTAATTAAGGAGTAGTCAAAGTAAAGATTGGCCGAAAAAAGACAGTAGAATTGATACCAAAAAGCGCTAACAGTCCAAACCATATTCTTATAGAAGAAACATAAGATCATTTCAGAGATACGATGATAAGACATTTGTCCATGGGCCAAGAGTAAGTTAGAAAGGAATTTGAATTGAGAAATAGTATAATCTGAAGCCATTGAAGCTTGTAAACCTTCTTCACCAGCAATAGCCACACCAACATGTGCTTGTTGAATCATACTAACATCATTAGCACCATCCCCAATAGAAAGAGTAATTGCTTTGTAACCTTTTTTGATCATATGAACAACTTGAGCCTTTTGCAAAGGACTAGTTCTACAACAAATTACGGATCCAAATATAGGAGCTAATTCGACAAGTGTCTTCAAGCATTTTCTTCTATCAACAATATGCTTTAAGGCTCCACCATCAATTACAATCGCATCGCTTCCATCATGAACCTCCTTATTCCTAATTTCCTGTGCAATATGGAAGAAGTTTTCTTCTACTTGTTCAGCATTACCATTGGTTACAGTATAAACTTTCATGTCTTTGTTTAAAAGACTACAGGCAAATCCGATATTAATAGCAGTTTCCATTTTATCTCCAGTAAGTACCCAAACTCTAATACCTGCAGCTCTCAACGATTCAATGCACTCTGGAACACCTTCTTGAAGTTTATCTTCAATGGCTGTAGCTCCAAGAAGAGTTAAGTCGGTTTCCATATCTTCGCAGCATTCATCAACTAACTTATCGCGATTATCCATAGAACTAAGTGCATCCTTATAACGTTCACGCCATTCTTCACATTCACCTTCATCGAGAATTTTATAAGCTAAGCACAATGTTCTAAGACCTTGGTTTGAGAAGTGATTAATTTGTTTTTGAGTTTGTTCAACAATTTCATCTTGACCTTCGTGTAAGCGATCAATAATTACATTGTCAGCACCTTTAATAAAAAGGACAATATCATTCCAAGGGGCAGGGCGTTTTATAAGTACAGATGTTCTCTTTCTAGTACTATTGAATTCTAATACGTCTAATAGCTCAAAATCGTATTTTTTACCTAAAATATCAACACCCATAGTAGTTTTACTACGGTTCATAAAAGTAAAACCGGCATCTTTAGCAGCAGAGACTAAGGCTTTTTCATCTGGAGATTCTGCGCGATAAACAAAATTATTGTTATTTAATGATGTCGATGACGAGTCAGCTTTGTTGTTGTGCTCGATTAAAACTGTGTGACAAAGCGCTAAATTTAAAAAGAATTGTTTAATTTCTTCAGATTGCTCATCATCTTTAGCAAGATCTCGGTATAAATCAGCATCACAAAAAGTAATATTTTCTTCACTAGCTTCACAGTATTCAGGCTCAAATATTTTTTTCATTTCATGGAAATGCTCACTGATCATAGTAGCTTTATCAGTACCCTTCCTTTCTTGCATTTCACCACCTTGTTTCTGAGTAACCCTTTTTCAACATCCGTTTCTTGGCCTGGAATAACTTTTCCATATACTTTTCCATTAATAATACAATGTTTAAACTCCATTACATTTCGTGTTAGTGTTCCGGTTTTATCAGAGAATAAGTATTGAACTTGTCCTAAATCATCGGATAAATTCCACTAAAAACGAAAATGAATAATTGATATCATAAGATTGTAATCATATTTGCTTACCGATTTTGGAACACAGGGCGAATCTGTTGGCTCATAGTACATATTTAAATCGCTGTAAATGAATAAAGCTTGAAAACTTTTAACTACTTCAATACTGACATAGAGGGAAATAGGAATAATATTTTGAAGTAAAATAACAGATGCCCAAAAATTAATGAAGCCTTGCCAAAGAGTACTATCGCCACTAAAACCAAAAAGATCTCTTTGAGATTGAGATGAATTTGCCATGGTAATACCATAACCAACAGCTAAGCATAATGAAAGAAGGAATAAGACAAATGCATTGAATCCAACCTAAACATGATATTTATATTAGTCCAAATTCGAAAATGATAAATGATGTATAAATAAGAAGATTTTTACATACCTGCTTGTTCATAGTCTTTTCAATTTTAGATCTTTTACTTGGAGTTGTGCCGGAATTTAACATGATTTTTGTATCATTACCAGTAAACAATACAACACCAATTACAAAAGGGGTATTTCTCAAAACGTGTCCTCGAAGTAATACGTTTTTGTTGTTAAAAGGAATAGTTTGACTAGGCAAATTAGACATTCTTACATCATCTGTATAACTATTTTTAAAAATACTAGCATCTCTACTATCATCATTGTCACTCTCCATTATTGTGAAATTGCCATTAAATACATAAATGTTGGATGATGGATGATCAGTATCAACATAGCCTTGAACTCTTGAACAATCTAAAGGTGTCTGGATATAAGAAGTCTCGGGTATAGCATTTCTAGTTTTTAAATTAGTTTCTCCATCCAAGTTTTTAGTTTCAATGTAACATTCGCCATCTGGATCATCGGAGCTGAGAATCAATATATCGGCGGGCACAGGCTCGTCTTTTGCGATATGAATAATATCTCCGACTTTAACATCCTGCCATATCGTAGGTTGAAACTCTGGTCCATGTAAACTTGAGCAGCCTTCTATGAGAGAAGGTTGTTTTTTTCCAGAAAATAAATTTGAGATAGCAACTATGGGCTTTTTGAATAAGTTTACAAATCCACTACTAGTAGGATTTGCTGGAGTGTTAACATTTGTCCAGTTTGATAAAATATGCGTGGTTGTGCTATTGAATTCTTTATCGGCTTGTTGTCTTCTATAATCTTCTACAGCGTCTTTAACAGCAGTTATCGCTATTACAGTAATAATAGGCAATACGACGAATACAGGGCTGCCTACTCCGAAAATAGGCACAAGTTGCAAAATTGCAACAATTAAAAAGTAAAGATTAGCTACTCTCCTAAATTGTTCGAAAAAGTTTTTAGGAACAAAGGTAAATATATTATATTTAGAGGTAACAATTTTGTTTGTTGGAAATTTAACTTTTGGATTTTGATGTTTGTCTAAATAGTCGTGAGGTACAGGAATATTAAGAAAAACCCTTCGACCTGTTAGACCAGGAATTCTACTCCGAGAACGGAACATATAAGAATTAGCTCTCTCATGATGTGCATCATCATTGGGATAATCTCTTTGAAAAGGTGCAAATCTTCTCCATATAGCTTTAGCCTCGCGAATCACTTTATATTTTGAAGGTGCCATTTACTAAAATTGCTTCTATTTTTAGAACAAAAAACTAAAAGCAACGGATAGATAAATAGGTGGAAGTATAAGCAATTGATTAGTATTAAATGATATTTTAAGTTGGAAAGATTTATGCAAGCAAAAAAGAAAACTAGAAGTTATTAAATAAATTTTTTGTAGGTATTCAAGATATCTTGAACCCAATAAATATTAGTAAAAGTAAAAAAGAGAATAAAAAACTTAAATACTAAGGTTTAGTATTATAATAGATTGAATTGGGTGGAAAGATGAATGTGAAAAAGTGTTAATAAATCAACCCGATAAAAATCAGCGAGAGTTGTTCTTATATATACTATTTGGAGTTGGACAAATATTGAATCAAGGAAGACTTGGTCTTTTCCACAAAAATCAAATAATTAAAAATGATAAAGATTCAAGAACAAACACTTTAAATTAACCTGAGTTCTCTAAATTATAACTCAATTACTAAATTGGTTAATCTAAACCAATCAACACGAATATTGGTAATGAATTTGTTTTTAATTAAGCAATTTATTAGCAACTCGCATACCAAATTGGTTTAATACCATTCAATTAAGCTCATTACTAAATTCGATACTAAACTTGAGTGTATTGATCCTCTTATAATGTTTGCGGAATTTTTATTTTAAAAAAAATTAAATCAGATTTTTGCATGAAAGTAAAGCCATCGATTTTTCTTTAATAAATTGGCAAATTTAATGGAACGCAAACTTTCTAAAATTAATTGTTTATTTGGTTGAATAGTATACAATAGATTAGTAATCAGTGTATAAGAATAGTATTAAGTATTTATTAGTAATATTTTCTGATAATATTTGCTTAATTATTATCCAATAAAAACTTGATTAATTTGATCACTTGCCATAAAGTTCAATTTAATACTGGCATAGTAATATTGGATAATCCATTCAAACAGGGTTGGATGAGAATGTTAATTTTAGTGAGAGACTCAGACCAAAATGAACTGCAAACCAATAGCATTGTAACAAATAATCTCTAGCTTATAGCATTCGAAACAGATCCATTGAATTTTGCGTCAATTTGAAACTAACTAAGCACCAAATTCAAACCCATAAAATAAAATAACTGCCCCTGTATAGGATCTCTGATAAAAATTTTGGTTATTGTGTAGAGCTAAATTAGTTATTAAAACCGACTAATAAATAATATTTTGATTTGATAAATCACTCTTGGGCTTTGAAAATTGCCAAGTAAAATTTTCATTTAACAGAGAAATTTGCTAAAATTAGCCGCTAACTGCGTAACTTCTCTCAAATTTGCTAGGTTTAGGGCAAATGTTTCAATTTTAATTATATGCTGAAAGAAAAAAACTACTATCGGCATTTGAAGTTTTCGCATAATAATCGCGCAGTTTATTCTCTTATGTTTGCAAAGTTTAATTTGTTTAATTAGAACCATTTCTCGGCTAATACTAAGCAAGTAACTTTTAGGACATTCCTGAACAGTTAATAGTGCCAAGTTTTAATTAATAAATTGCATAGTCAATACAAATAAGTAAAAATGATCTCATTTATATTAAAGCTCGGCTAATATGATAATCTATCAAATGATATATACTATTTGAGCTTATTCACTTAAAGCATTGCATTATTTACTAAATTTAGAGCAAAGTTGAGCGAATGTGTATACTTGCTCCTTTAAAATATATTACGTATATAGTACAAATACTAAATTTAGAATTTCTAATAAACTAGGAAATTATTTAAAAAGAATTCTTCTTAATCATAGAAAAGAAGAAGGGGTGATAAATTCGAGTAAAGAATAGAGTTAACAGATTACACGCGGCAAATTTGATTAAATTAGAGGGTTACAGCAGATTACGCTATTCGGTGTATTTTTACTGAAATCTCGCATTATTGTACTATTTGATCAAAAATTCAACTAAAAAGTGTTTATGTTATTTATTAATCAAAAATAATTTTTTTATATTTTGGCGTATATTGCTCTAGATAAAACAAGATCTTTTAGTTCAACTGGCACCATATATCTAAAAGCCAAATTTCCTAATATGTTAATTTTTAAAATTGCCTAATCAATATATTACTGAAAATTAGTAAGATCTGTCAAACAACAATAAGATTGTTAATTAAGTAATAGTAGTTTGAATAATTAACATTAGCGTATAATTGATTAGCCTGCTATTTACGCTATTAAATATATAAGTTATAAAACTAGTAAAATTCCTATTTAAAAAATACTGTGAATAAAGTATGTAAATGAAAGTATTACTATTTAAAGATTATATTAAAATATACCAATTTTCACATCAGCGCTTAAATTATAAAGATATAATCAACTAGTAATGAGATATATATCAAATATTACCAAATAATTTGAAAAAATTACATAATAACAACAATAAATTAGTGATTATGGTAAGTTTTGATTAATATGTATGGAACACAAAAAACCATTTTCATAATTAGACTCCGAGTTTTTC
>KQ964426.1:127950-140584 GCA_001566745.1 Conidiobolus coronatus NRRL 28638
CAAAATTGATACTAAAGGCCAAATAATTAAATTATTAATTACTTTAAAAAAACTTAATCTTAAGATATTAGACAAAACATATAAATAATATAAATTTAATATTAGAGGTTCCTTAAATCGACCAAACTTTGTTCAGTAATTTTTATAGACCAAATTTTCTATATTTGTGATTTTTATATTCTCAAAGCGTATTAAACAATTTATCTTGTTAATTAAAGTTGATGTAAATATTCTAATATGATATAATAAATTCATTGCCTTTGAATAATTGCTAAATATAATATAACTCGATTTATTAAAATCATAATTTGAGCAAAGTTCATACAAATTTGAGTCAATTGGAATTATTCATATAATATGCTGTTTTTTAAAGTTTTTTATTCAGCTTATAAGAACACCAATTATTACATAACATATAATTTATTAGTAAAAATAGGTATACCAGAATAAATAAAATATTAAGTATATCTAAGAGATATAAGTAAGTTGCAAAATTCAAAAGTACAAAGTTTAACATAACCCCTTAAATTTTATTAAACATAGTTATTTAATGCTAGAAAATTTCAATTTAACCAGTACTGCTTGGGTCTAATTTGAAACTATTTCTTATAAAATTATGATTAATAAGCGTAAAGTGTATCTAAATTTATGATCCAATTAAATATTAGTATTTCGTTGATTTATTAAACTCTTAAAGCTTGATTGAAGCTAATAGATATTATTATATTTCATTGTTTAGAAATCAAGTATATATTTCTATATATGTTTTTATTTTAATATAGTATTCCAAGTTGCAAAAATATCAATTATTATTAATTTAAAGCGGAGTTTTATAATTATAGTATAATAATATTGTTATATTTGTAAACTAGATAAAATAATTAATGAGTTTTAATTAAGTTAAGCTCGAAATACCGCAAGTTCTAGTTTTATTATTATTTCAAAGGTGAAGTCAATTGACATATCTTAGTTTAAAAGCAAGACAAATGAAATTTATATCTAAATATAATTAAAATTATGAAACATAGTCTATTTTAAATTATTTTTACAATTGGTGAACGTGATTTTATGGCTAATAACTAAAATTTGACTCAGAAAGTGGCCAATAGATCAAATTAAATAATTTTTAAATGAATATTGAAATAATTTAGAACAGAGCTATAAGTTTTTATTGCTATTGAATATTCATTAATTATGATTTAATGATTGGACAGTTTCACTATGAATATTACTAATAATTATAAATACTAGCGTGTATTACTTTGAATTTTTGTCAAAAAATTTAATTATTACAAAATATAATGGATACAATTCTTAATGATTTAAACTATATCAATAACCTAGTCAATATAATACATATAAATATAAGCTTATTCATTTTTGCACTAAATGGGCTCATTATATATATAGTAACAAAAAAGTTGAAACTTGATACTATAGAACTAAAGTTCATTTTTTTACTCTGCATAGTAGAAGTCGTTTCTGGGCTTTGTTATACAATATTATCAGTGTTTAAACTAATTAATGGATACAATTTCTTTGCTCCTAACAATACACCTTGCATACTTTATGCTTATATTAACGCTACGTTTATCCGATTTGAATATATTGTTGTTAGCGTGTTGGCTTTATGGAGGTACTTGGCAGTTGTTCATGAGCACAAGATGGATATATAATTACTATTAATCATTACTTTGGCAGAAACATCGCTTACTGCAGCTACGCTTACATACGGTCTGATTAACATGGATGCTAGACCTATTTCCTCTTTTATTATGTGTGCACCACTAACCACCCCAGGACAGGTATCAACTATACTAAATATCATAGGAACTATCTTGCTTATGGTTCCGTGTTGAATCACTACCTACTGCTACTTTTTTATTGGGTGGAAAGCGAATAAAAAACTAAATTTAATGAAAACTGAAGCTCAAATTAATAATAATGAAGTAGCTCTAAGAGCTATAAAAATTCAAAAGATCAACCTAACACTTCAAATATTAATGGTATTTATTCTTTATAACATAAATGTAATGGTTACTGTCGTAACTTATTTTATGAGATTAACAACAGGATACAAAAGGCCCCCTTTTTTCGATGCGATAACTTATGAAATGCTTGTTTTTACCCTTGCTCTTAATCCTGTTATTACTGTTAGTTTCCAACCTGAAGTAAATAATGAAATTAAGTTTATTCTTATCAAGCTTCATGTTAAAATTAAAAAAGCTATTAGAAATATAACCACAAGAGAATAAACTGATTATGAAAATTTAATACTTTGACATTTTGTATAGAAACTTTAATTGAACTTTAAAATTAAATTAGATAGTTTATTTGGAAAATTAATAATAATTTTCCTCATTTAAAAATTTATTAGTAACTCTCATATAGAAACTTAATGAAGTTTAGATGACGAATTTTACATAATTAGATATTATTTTAGAATTAATCAGATAATAAAAATTATTTGGTGAGAACTAGAAATAATTTTTGACTATTTTGAATAAATTTAGTTTTTAATTGATGTAATTAATGAATATAAAATTAGAATTATGTTTTGTTAGCAAAATTGGACACGAAGGCTTTATTTACTTGAATTTCATTTTTTGAATAAATAGATCTTTATCACACATGTACTATAATTGAAAGCTATTAATAGTAAAAAAGTAATATATGGATGATAATATTAATGCAATAATATTTTTATTTTGTTCAACTTTATTAAATAATCGCACCGAAAATTTATAATAGTTTTATAGTTACCCCAATTCAATTAAGATTAACCTCTAATAATTTTGAGTTACTTGCAATTATTAATATATGTATTTATAACTTAATTAAAGCGCATAAAGTATTAAATATAGATTCTAATAAATACCCACTATCAAAATACATCTACTGTTAATTTTTACATATTGTTCAATAACGGCTAAATATTTTTATCATGAACAGGAATCTAATAGCCAGTAGATTTCAAATATTAGCAAATTTAAATAAAACCTTTTAATTTATATTAAAACCATAATGCAAAAATTTTTTATTATCGGAAAACCAGTTTATATTATATATAATTATCATTAATAAGATGAATTATTTATATATTTAAATTAATGCTAAAAATTATTAACTTAAGAAATTTAATGAAATTGTCAACGAGTAAATAGCTGATACAAAGCAAAGAAATTCAAATAAAATTAGTTTTATAAGATTTTTCACATTTCAGGATATAATAATATATCAACATCATAAAATAATTATAAATTATATAAAGTATATAAAATATATTAATATTAGTTTAAAATGTTTGCCCTTGTTAATTAGTATAAAAGCAAAGAGATTGGATAGTATACAATATTCTATTAAGTATATAATTTATCTGAACTTTTGAAAAATTTATAATTTAATTTAATACTAATACTTTAACCTTGGTATAATGATTTATAACTGTAACTAATAAAAAATATTTGCTTAAATATAAAAAAAATCATAAAATGCTACTATTTTTAGTATGTTTTTATTAAAGACCATATATAATAATTTTTAATATGATAAAACCTAAAATTTATACAATAAAGTTAAAAATTATCAAAATATTTAATCTGTAATGAGAATTTAATTACATCAAAACTTAACTCAAAATTGTGTAAATACCAAGAAACTCTATTAAGTTTTAATTGAATATGCAATATTTCAAATTATTACATAGCATTGATGCTTAAATTTAATCAAAACTTGTAATTTGCATTTTGTTTATTTGTTGATAAATATAATTGAGTTTAAGTATAAATAGCAATTTATTAGAGATTCAATAGATTGCTCATAGTAATAAAATACTAATCTTAGTAGTAATAATGATAATGTATGAGTTTTTTACCAAGTTCGTTAATTTAATCTTTTTTGTGAATTTATTAAACTACGTTCAATGTATAACCTACAGTAATGAATTAAATCATTGTAAGCTAAGTATAACAATAACAAAACATTATTCTATATTTACCATATAAATTGTATAGTGTTAGGTAAAAGGGAGACTAATAACAGTAGTCAGACTGGACCTGTATCTAAAATCTTTAGCGGTAACAACGGTGGTGTAGCTAGTGAAAATGGTATTTGTTCACAAATAGGAGTAGGCAGTAATTATATAGCATTGAGGTTAATTTGAAGAGTTCTAATAAAAAATTTTAGTATTAAAGGCTGGAGGCAACGCTGTTGATAGTATTATTGCGACGGGGATTTGTCAAGGCACTTTAAATCCTTTTTCGTCAGGTAAATAATGGTTATTTGATATTTTTATATTTTTATTAACGTGGTTAATATAGGTATTGGAGGGTAAATAAAAAATACAATTTGTTGATTTTTTATACAAAACTTACTAATAATTCACCTAGTGGCGGATTCGCAGTTCTACGAAAATCCTGCGGCACCATAGAATTCATAGACTTTCGAGAAACCGCTCCACAGCTGAGTAATTCCACCATGTATAACACCAACTATAACGCTTCATTAGTAGGCGGTCTTGCTGTTGCAGTTCCAAGCGAAGTCAAAGGGTACGAATTATTGCACACCAAATATGGGAAGTTACCTTGGAACACTCTATTCGAGCCATCTATTGAATTATCGGAGGTTGGGTTCAAAGCGGGGAAAGAATTGGTAAAAAGATTAAATAGTAATAAGGATTGGATTCTAAATAATACCGAATTTTTAAAAATTTTTGCACCAAATGGAACTTTGGTAGGAGTTGGGGATATTGTTTATCGTAAGAATTTAGCTTTCACATTGAAAAAAATAGCTGAAGAAGGTAGTAAAGGATTTTATGAGGGAGAAGTAGCACAGGACATCGTTAATACTATTCAAACTAATGGCGGTATAATGTCACTTGAAGACTTAAAAAATTATACAGCTATATTTAGACAACCCTCTACAGGTAAGTTTATGAACTCAACAATTTATTCAACCACAGCACCCAGTTCGGGCTCAATTCTCATTAACATATTAGAATTATTGGACTCTGTAATTCGCTCGAATGGTACTGGAACTCAAGTAGATCTCTATCACAAATTTGTAGAATGTTTGAAATTTGGTTATGCTGCTAGAACTAATCTTGCAGACCCTGGATTCAATTCTACAATTACCGCATTCGAAAAAAATATCATTAGTGAACAATTTATTGAGAATTTACGTTCTAAAGTAGATTTAAAACATACTCATAATTATACCTACTATGAAGCTGCTTACGCCCCTGAAGAAATGCCAGGTACCACACATCTCAGTGTAATTGATAGTGAAGGGTTTGCAATTAGTTTAACAGACAACGGTTAATATGGACTTTGGCTCACAATTAATGACCCCTGCTACAGGTATTGTATTAAATGACGAAATGAATGATTTTAGTATGCCTAATGTTTCAAACGGCTTCAATCTTCCTCCAAGTGTAATTAACGTTGTTAAACCTGGCAAGAGACCGCAGTCGAGTACAGCACCTGCTATTGTTGTTAAAAGTAATGGGGAAATTATTGCATTAGGAGGGGCTGGAGGTAGCAAGATTACTTCTTCTGTAGCGCAAGTGTTGCTTGAGATATTATTAAATGATAAGAATATTATGCAAGCTGTTGATAGCCCACGTATACATAATCAATTGTTGCCTGAGGTTACTAATGTTGAAGAAAATTTTAATCAAGAAATAATTAATGGACTAATTGCTATGGGACATAATGTTCAGAAGTGGAATCAACTTGCAGAAGTCCAAATAGTCGCTAAATATGAGAACCGAACTGTCGAAGGTAAACAGCTAAATTTTATTTTTGTATTATATTTTATCTAATCTTTTTTTATTTTTTTAGCTTATAGCGATTTCAGAAAATATGCACTCGCCGACGCTTATTAATCTAGTCGATAATTGTTTTAATAAATATTTTTTCTTACAATTTTTATATAGCATATTATAAAATAATTTTATCTTGAGCTAATATATTGTCATAGTCCCCGTGTCCGCTGTAAGAATTCTATAAAGTAAATTTTTGGTTATTATAGCATCAAATGGATACTAATAATAATCATACTATATTGATTAAATGTCTCAATTACAGCCGTTAATTAATAGATTCACATGGACAATGGAAAACTAGGAGCCAAAGCATTTAAATACCAAATCAAAACATTCAACGGAAAAAAGGTTGATTCTTAATTTTATTATTTATGATTTTGCCAATTGTTTAAACATCTTATTGTTAATTATTGTATATTTAATTTTAGCTTGAAGTATAATATCACTAGGTAAATAAGTAAACTGTTAAAGATACAATATTATAAAATTTACATTAATCAGTTAACCACGCTTATTTTAATAAATTATTTTATATTAATATGCAGTCACTGCTCAACAGTAACCAATTAATCGTTAAGATAAATAAGTACTTATTAGTATTCCATTACTTGAATCCCTAATTTGAGTAATAATTAAGCTATAAAATAGTTGAAGTTAATTCTTTGTAAATTTTAACTAAAACACCGCCAATTCTCCCCAGTTTAGGTTATTGCAATATAACATATTTTATAATATAATATGAACATTAAATTGTATTATTTTATTAAAAATAGATTTTTAATTGACAAAAATTTATTATAATGAAAAATTATAATATGTTATTAAATTGTACATTTAATTATTTTATTTTTTATTTAATAAAAGTTTAATGAATTCTTTAATGAAATAAATTTAGCAAAATAACTTGTAAATTTAAATTAAGAATAGGGAAATTAATTGATAATATACTGGATTAATATGCAGCAGCTAATCCAAATTTACGAGCATCGCTCAAAGCTAATAAAAATCATTAGTCAAAAAATGCTATATAATACTCATAAATAATTTACCTTCAATACATCCATCTCCCTTCTTCCTAACAACTTGAACAATGCTTCTATAAGAATTGCCCCAATCGGTTATATTATGCCCTTTATTCTTAAGTCCATCAAGAATAACTTTATCCAAATTTTCCTCAAGCGAAATGACATCTGGAAGCAGTTGATGATGAATTCTAGGACTGTCAATACTGGATTTTAAGTCTTTTAAGTTAATTTCATTTTCTACAAGCACTTGAATTACTGCAGATAAAATTCTTGAACCGCCAGAGCCGCCAATAGCAGTTAATTCGCCATTTGGTTTGACTATAATAGTAGGCACTGTAGAAGAAAGTGGGCGTTTGTTGGGTTCTACATAGTTATATGGACTTGGTGCAAGGTTAAACCCATTTGAAAACCCTGGAGCACTGAAGTCATCCATTTCATTATTTAAAATAATTCCAGAATTGGGTGTCATTAATCTACTACCAAATTCCAAGTTAATAGTGCTAGTTAAGCTAACTGCAAAACCATCGTTGCCAATTATACTAATATGAGTGGTACCAGGTAATTCTTTGACATCGTATAAGGGTTTGTAGTATGAAGGGTCATGTGTTTTTTCTAAATCAACTTGTGGACGTAGATTATTTATATACTCATCTGTTATTATTTCTTTGCTGTATTCTGTAATGTTTTTGTTGAAATTGGGATCTCCAAGGCGAGTTCTTGATGCAAATCCAAATTTTAGGGCTTCTACATATCTGTGGTATAAATCAGTTTGAGATCCAGTTCCATTGGCTTTTACAACTGCTTCAATTAATTTTAGAGTACTGGCTAAAATAGAGCCAGAAGTTGGTGCAGAACTTGTTATAATAGTTGAATTAAAAACTGTAGCAATAACGGGTTCTCTGGTAATTGCTTTATAATTTTTTAAATCTTCAAGTGTCATTATACCGCCTGTACTTTGAATAGTGTCAATAATTTCTTTAGCTATTTCGCCTTCATAAAAAGCTTTTGAGCCTTCTTTAGATATTTTTTCTAAAGTAGCAGCCAATTTAGGTCTTTTAACCAAATCTCCAAGCCCTAATACAGTGCCATTTGGAGCAAATACCTGTTTAAATCGCTCATTCTTTAAGATCCATTCTCCATGAGATTTCAAACGAAGATCTAATATGCGGCCAACTTTGAACCCTTTATTGCTGAGTTCGATAGCTGGTTTAAATAACTCTTCCCAGCTCAATTTTCCATACTTTTTGTGCATTAATTCATACCCTCTAATTTCTCCAGGCACTCCTACTGCTAAACCACCGATTTTGGATAGGCTGGGATCTGATTTGTACATTGTTTTATTTGATGCTAAAGGGGCACTCTCTCTGAAATCTATAAATTCTGCCTTACCTTCAGGGTTTCTAACAACTGAAAACCCACCTCTAAACTTATGTTAATTATCTTTAATTTCTATATATTAATTATTTAAATTACCCTCCAATTCCTAAAATATAAATTAGTAAAAATGTATTAAATAATAAAATTGAAATCATTACCAGAAGCAAAACAGCTGGTGATTCCAACACATAATCCAGAAGCAATAGCGCTGTCTACAGCGGATCCTCCCTTCTTTAATACTAATAGGAATATTAGATTATGCATATTAATATAAAAATTGTCTAATTACTATCTAATCCAATGTTAGAACATACTTCGTGCTCAGTTGCTACGCCTGCAGTTTGGCCAGTAACAACAGTAGCACTATATCCAGGAAATGTAGTATTTTCGGCTCTCCTGACTAATTAAAATTTATTAATAATCTTATTATAAACTTTAAAAATAAACAAAATACCTTTATTAACTGTTATTTCACTACTAACTACAGAAGAAGCTAAAGTAGCTGTAATTAGCGCATACTTCAATAAATTATTATACGACTCGGATTTTTGAATCATTTCCAGTTTTTCCACCAAAAAGACTTGTTCCAATTAGTATTCTGAACTAATGAAAATTCTACAAGGCGATAATAGTCTTTTATACCTATCATTTTTTGGTTTAAACAATAATTCTGCATTATCCATATGACTAAGTTTAATTAATGCAAGATATAATTAGAATTTTACTGATTACTAGTTTTGCATATAGTTAAATTATTCTTGTTTTTAATAAACTAGCCTATTTTAGTAAGCTTTTGTATTGAATCAACACATTAAAATTATGGTAGATTTATTAATTAATTTTTAGAAATTTATATGTATTTTAATTGACATCGTTATATTCGATTTTAACTTAACAACTTTCGATAGATACTTAGAAAAAATATATAAGGCAGTTATCAGACGCAGATTTAAAACAAATTTATGCTAACTTGGTTATTAGTTCAATTTAGCAAAAACATTCTCATAAATTTAGATGTTCTTAATTAGAACTTATAAAAAAATCATAAGATATTATTCTTAGTGTATATATAATATAGATCGCTTAATCAGTGGTTTGATCTACTAATACTTCAAAACTAGCAATAAATATTTTATTAAATATGATTAGATAACTAGTGCTACAAAAATTTTGACTAATTTTGCATTATAGAACTTCAATTTTTTTTGTCATTTAAATTGAAACTAAATTCTTACAAATCCAAAATAGCAATTCATGCTAATTGAACTATTCAAGTCACATGTTTTATGATGGCGGCTGGTATTAATCAAATTTGGTTTTAATTTAACATAAATTTTATTTATATATGTGTCATTTGACCTTTTACATATTGGTTGATAATAAGAAAATAAATATATTTAATTATATTAAAACTTTAAAATTTAAAAAGTTTTATAATATTTAATAGGGGATATAAGGAACTAAATTTACAAAGATATATATATCATAAGTATTAATTTTTATTTCTTAATGAAAAAATATATAATACCATAAAATTATTTAATAGCTAATTAGCGGCTAATAAAATGCGAATTTTAACTTCAATTTTTACTCGATAATAGCCCCGATTAGCTCAACAAATTAATCTTTAATGCAAAAAATGAAACTAATTTAATCATTTATAAATATTTATTTCATAAAAATATAGCGATTATGCACTATCGCATTATGGATGACGATCGTTTAAAGGCTACTGTTCGGTTGTTCGAATTGGCTTATATTTTACCAGATTAGATTAACGCATCAATACTTGATCACCGTAGTTAACCCAATTACACAGTAATACGACAAAATTCAAACAACTTATTAGTGTTATTAATTTAAATTAATTTATAACATGTGTAATTTTAGTTAAACCAGTGAACTATGCTAAAACTTTTTATATATTCAATTTGTAATATTAGTTAATTTTATGCACTTAAAGTCTATTATCAAATCACTGTATTTACTAAAGTTGGCATTACACATGAGGGTATTATATTATAAAATTTTGTGTCTTTAAAAGCGATCTCAATTGATAATAATTCACTTTTATCAAGGTTAAAATTTTAAACCGAAACCATTCAAATTTGAGTTAACTAACCAGAATCATACATAAATATAAACTGAATGGAGCTGCTATAAAATATATGCTAATTATATGTGGGGCCATTTGATATTAATTATATATAATAAAAACCATATAATCGATATTACTATTGATATTCTACTTATATACTATTAATAATCATCTTATTATGGTGCATACGTAAAAATGATTTTTTATTAAAGATTGTAACTCTAGTAAATAAAACCTTAGGGACCTATTATTCCAAGGAAATATTATTATTTTCATCAATTATATCAATTAAGAGCTAAAATAAATAGCTCTAAGTGAATGATTTTTATCGCCAGAATAAATCTAACTATAAAATTTAATTATGCATAGTTAACACTAGCTTAATATTGCATTTTGTTGCAAATGCAAGTTATAGCTTTTTAAACTTTGGAAAGTTATTAAATATATAATTATTGCAAATAAACTGTTTTATCAAATAGTAAAGTTTTAAATTTTAATAATTAGTTTATTCTCTTATAGCTATACTTCTAAGAGCTTTTTTAATTTTAGCATGAAGTTTAATAAAAACTAGCTTGATTTCATTTTTTACTTCAGGTTGAAAACTAACGGTGATAATAGGATTAAGAGCGAGGGTAAAAACAAGCATTTCATAAGTTATCGCATCGAAAAAAGGTGGTCTTTTGTATCCTGTTGTTAATCTCATAAAGTACGTTACAACAGTAACCATTACATCTACATTATATAGAACAAATACCATTAATATTTGAAGCATTAGGTTAATCTTTTGGATTTTTATAGCTTTTAGAGCTACTTCATTATTATTGATTTGTGCTTCAGTTTTCATTAAGTTTAGCTTCTTATTTGCTTTCCATCCAATGAAAAAGTAGCAGTAAGTGATGAGCCAGCACGGAAGCATAAGTAAAATAGTACCTATGATATTTAGAATAGTAGAAATTTGGCCTGGGTTGGTTATTGGCGCGCATATAACGTAAGAGGAAATAGGTCTAGCATCCATATTAATTAAACCATATAGAAATGTAGCTACAGTAGGTGATATTCCCGCTATAGTAATGATTACTAGCAATTTCTGATCTAGCTTATATTCATGAACCACTGCCAAGTACCTCCATAAAGCCAGCACACTAACAACAACATACTCGAACCGTATACAGGTAGAGCTAATATAAGCATAAACTATGCAAGGTGTATTGTTTGGAGCAAAGAAATTGTATCCATTAATTAGTTTAAATATGGCTAACGAAGTATAATTCAACCCAGCAATGATTTCTACTACGCAGAGTAAGAAAACAAACTTAAGCTCTATAGTATCAAGTTTTAGCTTTTTTGTTATTACATATAGAATGAGCCCATTTAATGCAAAAATGAACAAGCTTATATTTATATGGATTATATTGACTAGGTTATTGATAAAGTTTAAATCATTAAGAATTGTATCCATATTATTTTGTAATAATTAAATTTTTTGACAAATATTCAGGCTATGTCAGGTGGTATTTATAATTAATCATATTATTCATAGTGAAACTGTCCAATCATTTAACCACTCATTTAATGAATATTTACTAATAATACAAATTATAAAATCCATATTTATATTGTAACAATATTCATTTATACGAATAGTAATTTGCTCTATTGGTCATTTCTGATTCATATTTATGTAATCAGCCATAAAATCATTAACACGTTTTATAAAGCATTTTACAGTCGATCCTGTTTTAGCTTTGAACTATTGTTACTAAAATAACTAACCAAGCTAATAAACTGTATTATTGCTAAACATTTCCTGTTTGGGCAGTAACTTCACCCAGGAGTATCTGTATTTCAGCCTATAATGTAAATAAAAGTAATTCTCATTAAATTTAACAAGCTAACAATAATATACATAATATATATGTTTAATATCAAATATAAGTCTATAATAATAATCTGTATTTTAACTTTTTCTATAATTATATATTTACAGCTTATATAGAATATATTAAAGATAATAGTAAAACTAAATATATTTTTAAAATCTTGTTTCAATCGAATTTTAAGAGATTATAAATTAGGTAAATCTTAATAATGAAATCGATTAGGCAAAAAAATACGTTTGTAAAAATATTTAACTCATTACTAAATTAAACCTTAAAAAGAAATGGTTCCGAGTTATAATCAATTTTTTATTACTTTTAATCAACAAATGACTAGACTCATAATACATATTTACCAAATCAGTTGCAGAATTGCAATAATTTAGATTTTTATATTCTATATCTTGCTTATAAACCAAATGAATTTGATTAT
>KQ964426.1:161316-171900 GCA_001566745.1 Conidiobolus coronatus NRRL 28638
TTTGTATAATGTTGCTTATCATGAAATATTGAAAAAATTAATTTTAGGGAATATTTTAGATATCTGGTTTCATAATATAAATAATTATAAGAAAAGCATGATTACCTTAAATAGATTCAAGATGTATTGCTTGATTAAGGCTATAAATATATTATAATTTTTATTTCAATATAATACTAGTTATCTAATGTTCATAACCAAAACTAAAAATTATAAATAGATAATATACTTTGCATTAATTAGAATCAAATTATAACCTCCAATCATGAAATAAAGCAATAATAGTAAATGATTAATTATATTCAACGGATAAAATTGTAATTTGTTCTCATTTAAGGAAAATTAGTAATAGTGTGCTATAACTAGCATATTTAAAATCATCTACAGTATTCAATCAAGTCTATATTTTTTTTCTACCTGTATAAATTAATTTATTATATTGTAGGGAAATTATTTGCAGAAACTCGTTATATGTATTACTATAGCTATAAAACTAACTTTTCTATAAGTCTGCCATGAAGTATGCTTTTATGTTGACCCCTGTGCTTATCTCCATAACCTTTTATAGGTATATTCAATGAATGTGTATATTAGCTCCTCTACATAAGTTGAGTTAGAGGCTAATTCAGTGACGTAGACGGGCTATAAGTCCGTCACAATATTGCTTTTATATTAAAACACCAAAAATCTTGCAAAATTTAAGACTACATAGCTTAATATAAGTGGCCTCATAATTAATATTTAGAAAATTTTTCAAAGTCTATTGATCTTATTTTTATCTAATAAATTAAATATATTTATTATAGAAAGTTGTAATAAATTATAAGATAATAAAGATAGCTTAAGCTCAATATAATGAATATAAATAGTATTTACAGCTCTATGCAATTATAAATTGCTAGTATTGCGATAATTGTATTTATTATAAAATAGATATTATTTTGGCTCTATTTAACGAAGTTATAATTTACTATAAATAGAAATAACTCTAACGATTTCTTGATAACCCGATATTTAAACAGAGTTACTGTAAGTCTATTAATGACACATAAATCCGATATTTAAACTTGATTAAAGCAAGACTTAATTCTTCAAATTTAATATACTGCAGAATAATTCCTTAATTAAGTCGGATTTTTGTATCGTTTATATGATGAAACATGGATATATCAACGATATTGATAATAGTACTAGCATAAAGCGTTTCCTATAAGAATATTTATTATTTATAGCTACATATGCTTCAAAATAGATAACACATAGGTTTTATATAGACACTGGTAGCACTGTTATTAATTATAATATCTAATGATATCTAAATTTCATCAATAAATAATATTTTAACATAATACACATCTAATTATATTAATAACTCTTGCAAGGTAGCTAATTCAGAGTTTTATGCAGCTATTTATGTTTCTTCACTTTTAAATTTAATAAATAGCTTATATTAATTTAAAACCAAAAAGTATTTAGAATATTTCACATAATATCAATTATAGAAATTTAATTTAGCAATTTATATGCATAAAAGTTTATAAATATCATTGATATAGGTACTAATTAAAATTTTGGATTTATTCAATATTCTACAACTCTTAATTAGTTTTGATTATAAGCTTAAATAATCTGATGTATTATATATTAATAAATATTGTTATCTGCAATTAATACTTTGATAGGCTTCAGATCTTAAACCAATGTAAATCTCAAATTACAAATGATAAACATCTCTTAAATATATTCAAGTCTCAACTGTCTTGATAAATAATATAATTAAAACTTTGAACTATTACTCTTGATCCGTAATTCTTAGAAAAACAATTTATCAATATTATCAAAAATCTATAAAAGTCTAATATAAATTAATATTTTATGTTATTATTAGCCTAAGTTTGGAACACTATACATCATACCATATTGAATAAGAATTTAAAACCCTAGCTCAAATTTATATAGGATAAAAATAAAAAGAGAGTTTTTTATATGCTATTTCTATATTGGGAAACTAGGATTTCTAAATATGGTAGCTTAGTTTAATATTACAGGTTTTAGTATTATCATTAAAAAAGTTAATAATTGAATATTATGATATTATATTTCTGATTAGAAAGAATAGATAATATAAAGATAGTAAAAAGCGAAAAATCATATATTTGCATTATATAAAATTTATATTAATAAAACCATTTTTATAGAAATTTAATATTCAGTGATATAGGATAGAAAACTTTGATTTTAAAACTCTCAATTCTGTATATTCTTACTCCAATTATTTTGATACAAAATTTATCTTGACAAGATTTAAAATATTTATTTAATAAATGTGTTTATACTTCCGTTTTGACTTGAATTTAAATCATAATAGCTACCATTCAAAGCTATATATTATGGTTTATTAATCCTAAGGATATTAAATACGCTTTGTGACATTTTAAACTGATTTATACTTAAAAATTACGATATAATTTTATCTAGATTGATACCATATAAAAAGAAAATTTGATATCTGATCATAGCTATGCTATACAGTATTTATATTGCAGTATTTCTATTCATAATAATTTTTATTAATGTTTAAGCATATAAATCTAAAAAAATCTTTATACCAGAGGATGATGGAGCGGATAATCAACTAGTTGAGTTAAACTTTATTGCACTATTAATAGCATTTATTCTTGCCATATAATTCTCAGAATTATGGCTATCTGAGATGTGAGCTTATATTGGTATTTTAATTGTTAAGAATATTCCATTTAGAATGAACTATATATAAGGTAGCACTTAGTATTCCATTGCATCTAGAATTTGCTCAACACAAGTTTCTAAATATCAATTTTTTATAAACTAAATAGCGCTTTCCATAATAATTAACTCAATACTTATTTGAAGATTATATAAGTCAGAAAAGTCAATTGATTTAATTTATTACGTTAATTTATATTAAATAAAATGATCTTTAATCAGTATTTTAAATCGAGATCTAAACTTTATCCAAAATTTCAAAATATATTTCAGGATATAGCCCTTATATTAAGCTATAGCTCATTCATAAATTTAATTTAGAATATATTAATCAACTATAACAAATTCTAATTATAAAAATAGCTATCTTTGTAACTGTCGCCATTAACTTTAAATGCTAACACTTAACTATGATTTTTTATAACAGTTAAGAAACGCCTATATTGCGACTATCCAAAAAAAATAAAGCTTTGAGTATTTTATTACACTTGGAATTTAATCATTTCTATAAGCCCAACCAACCAAAACAGCTGAATATGAGTAAAATATCAAGCATGATATATAAAATAAATATTTAGCAATTTAACTCGCATAACTAAAATATATAATCATAGTATTTCAGAAACATAACCAAACTTCAAGCGTAGAACACAATCACAAATTATCGTCAATAATATTGTTCTATTTACATATAAAAATCAAATTAAAACTTATGAATGATACAAGATTTAAAATTTAGTTTAATTAGATTAAGTTATCTATTTAATAAATGTTATTATAAAAATAATTCTTATAAATCAATATAAATTAAACAAATAAAACTCTATTAGGTTAAACACGATGCGAAACAAATAAGGCCTTAGTTTAACTCCATAACTAGATAATAACCAATATTTAAAGGTTTGCCGATTAATTCAACTATTATGCAAATTTTAGCAATAATAAAATTCTTATTTAGAATAGATATAAGTTTTATAATATTTTTCTTAATTAAGTTAAATGGAACTTAATCAGCTCTTAAATTGCTTATTATGCACTCAAACTTTCCAAAGGTATTAAAATATATTAAAATCGCTTTATGAAAAATATAAGAAGCTATTAAACATGTTATATAATATATTGAAATCTAGTATCTCTATACCCTCAGCTCGAAATTTTAACTGAATATAACTAAAAATCTCTCAAAATAACACCATAATATTCAAACAATTAAAATATGAGGTTATAATTCACCAAAATGCGCTTGAAAAAAATTATTATATTATATAATGCAAAAATACACTAAATTAATAAAATTAATAAAATTTAACTACAGATCATAATAGAACTATGCACTTTATCTGCATAAGATTAAAAAATTAAGCTTAAGTTTGAAAACAGAAATAATAATTTATTTAGTATATAAAAAGTATAAAAATATAAAATATAAGTAAAGCGAGTCAGAAAAATTAGTATAATTCTATCACTTTGTCAAATCAAAATCTAAGTTTTAATTAGTTTAGTATTTTACTGCTCACGGGCATAAATTCCGTTAATTCATAGATAAAATGAAGAAATCACGCTTTTCCATCTTTGAACTTAAACAAGCTCAATAATTTGCAAACGTTAAGGCATATAATAATGATTTTATTTCAAGTTTTTTAGGTTTCGCTATGAAATACATTAAATAATTCGTGTTATTTTTAATTCGGAGATAACAATAAATAAGTTTTATATAATAAAAATAATATCTTTGTCAAATAGAAAATATAAACCTTTAATACATAAAATTGTTTATGTAAATTTCACATACTAGCTTCACTCAGTATTAGAGTGAATCTTCCTTAATAACTAGCAAGTGATACTTGCTTAAGATTGCTACTTGATATGGGTATACTAATTTGGGAATAGCTTAAAAACCTATAAATATAATTTGGAATATTTCAGTTTGTTCGATAATTCGCTTAGTTGTTTATTGATTAAACAGTAAAATGGCATTAAATTTGTTAAATACTTTTTAAAGCCTGTATAATAAAAAACTGGAGTTTTTTCAAGCAACTATATTTTAGTCCAAACTGTTGAACTGCCTTGAAGTTTAATATAATTATAAAAATATTTAATTAAAATGACTATATGAGCTTTGCTCAAAATTCTATTAACTTAACAGGAATCCCGCATATTAATTTTTATATGCTGATCTTAATATTAAACTTATAAAAATTTAAATGTGGTCAGCGAATAGCTTACTATAATTTATATTTATCAAATCATAAATTTTGATAAGTGAGTATATAAGGATTTACTTTATATACCAATTCAAATAATACATTAGATCGCGGTATATGTATTCAGTTATATCGTCAATTGTTTTGAGCTATTGACTAAATTTCAAAAAAATTGTAATAATAACTACTTTCTAACTAATGCATATTGGTAAAGTGAAATATAAAAGTTCAAACTAAACTTATAATCATAACACACTTTACTTACATTGGTGGAAAAAACTAGCATAAACTCAAAGTTGGAGTACTACCCCAAAGTTTCAAATTTTAATCAAAATTTAAAATTCTTCCTCCAGTTTCAAAACAAAAATTGAGTTGGGTAATAAGCTCAACTATTGTGTAATTTAAATCTAGTTAAACTATATACATATCTACGTCATCAGAAGATTTGAAAATTTTATTTTAATTGATTAAATTAGATTTTTTCTAAATAACAGAGCTTTCAAACCCTTATAGCTAGAGCAATGTGCGATTATGCATAATATGAAAGATTCTGGTTAAAACGAGGAAATTTTTGAACTGAGCTCATACAAATTTAAGTCAAACTAACCAGAATCTCTCAAATAAAGCTTTTTAAATAAGTTGTTGATTCTCTGATAACAGCTTTTTGCAACATTTGCTATAGCGACATTGTTCTAATAGCATTAATATTATACCATACATATACTTTGGTTTATATAAGTTTTCAAATTAAATGCTATTTGAATTAAAAAACTTTGCAAATAAGCTCCCTTAATAAAATACCGCTCAATTGACAAAATTTTGCTCAGTGATGCGTTGTTAAGAAATATTATAGTTGAAGTAATTTTTCATATCTATAAAATTGAGTTTGTTAAAACATATGTCAAGACATACTGTCATGGGTAATAAAATACAAAAATTATACCTTGAATTTATATACCATTCCATATAAGTATTTATGAATACAAGCTCCAGCAAACAGGTCAATAGCACTGTATCATTAATAGAATGATTTTTTATGAGGGAATATTCCAAGTCAACTGCACATGATTGGCTAATTACCGATTATCAATAATATACTTGGAAAAATGCTATTTGATAATCATTGCAGATTATTTCTATTAGCTGAGCACTGTTAAAGTCTTGCTATATAACTTGGTTTACTCTGTTAGTAATAACTTTGAATGCTAATCATATGAATAAGCGTATATCTATAAAAACCAAAACTGATTTAAATTTTTGAGATTATTCTTTATTAGCTGTGTTAGAAATTTATAATTTTCAAAAACTTTTGAAATTTCGATGCAAGTTGTCTAATTTTGACGTTTAAATATAACACATATTCAACTATTTTAACACTATACAATTTATAAAATGAAACATCATTAAAAAATATGCAAATATACCATCTCAACTAATAATCATAAACATTAATCACAAAAAACTACATTATTATTAATTTAACATTCCTGTTAAATTGCTCAAATTTAATAAAATAATTATAAAAATCAAAAAAAATTAATTTATCCTGTAACTTGAATAATAATTACCAATAATAGTTAATTAAATCTGGTTCTATTAATATGATATGAGAAAAATGTCATTTGATTTTTTGTGATAATATTTTGTTAATGATCAATTTGATTTTATTACTGCCTTTTAACTTACACAGCTCTGTTCACTCAATTGTGAGACTTTGCCTATTATTTAAAATTAGCGAAGTTTAGCATATTTTTAACAAATTTCTAATTGGTAATCAGTTACTTTTCAATATTGCTATAATTACTTGGGCTCCTGATGCATGCAAGTAATATTAAATAGCATCTAATTAAGCTGTTTATGCGCATAATCTACATATTTAAATTATTTTTTATTTAATAAGTGTAAACAAGTTGTATTAAAAGTAGAGTAAGCCTTATCAAAAAAGTTAATATTAAAATTGCAGTAGATAGAGTTGTGATAGAGCTTATATTAATAGAGCTTAAGTGCATCCAGCTAATCAATTAATGGCACCAAGTATACCATCACTACAAAAAGTTATTAATAATATTGATATTAATCTAAATCAGATCATTTTTAGTTAAAATAAGATATATTAAAATCTAATTTTATTCAATATACAACAATTTTTAAAATCAAGATAAATAAACACAAAAAGCGTAATACTTCTATCTAAGATCTAAGTCGAGTTACAGCCACACAAATAATTTATGTGCCAATCTTATAACTAGAATTAAGTTTAAATTAATTGGAAGATTGACTTTAAAAAATCTCGTAAAAATCTAATTTTAGTTACCTAAAGAATTATCAGAAATATATAAATTGCGGGATTAACAAATTAGGAAGTCGAGATAAGATAAAACTGAGCTTATATAGCTACACCGTTATTTTAAGAATATATATCTTGATTATTCTCACTAGAATGGGTTTGTACTCATATTCCAACGATGTCCATTGCCACTATACGTTTCTTTAGAGAAGTCTAGAACTAACTTTTTTGTATTATTTTTAAACTATTCCAAATATGCGTTAAGATGTTCCTAATTTGAAAATGAAAAAGTAAAAGCTCAAAACTGAGGTCTTTTACCATTGAGTATTTTGGTTGCATACAACATAATGATGTAAACTTAAGTTAATGTTTTAAATCCAAGATAATATAGCGAAGTAGAACAATAATAAGCTTGCAGTATATTGTTATATCGGAATAAGGATTTATAAGATAAGTTTCTAGAAACCTTTTTATAACAACTTTCCACACTATATTATAACAACTTCTCAACTTTATATTAAAAATCTTAAATCTTAATGTGTTATGATTGGCTTGTTACTACTATTTACCACACACAATTAAACTAATAGCTTATTAAAAAATTTATGTCCATTGTCACATAAATGAATTAAGTTTGTTTACACTTTTAATACTCAAGAAAAACTTGTAAGCTCAGCTAAATTATTTGCCGTAAATTTTGTTTTAATTCGGAAAAATTAAGTATTTTGCTATAAATATGAAAATAGTAGTTAATTACAGACTATTAAAATTACCCAATTGGGGAAATTCTACAAGCTTAATATATCTCTTATCTACCTACTGGATACTTGGTAGTTAAATGAGAGTAACATTATAATCTGGATTGATTATATTGTACAAATTTGCTTATTTTAGATAATCATCCATTATTTTCTGTTTACCGCACTCCAGTTAAATATTAATTCGACAAGTTGACCTGTTCTATTTAAAGCGAAGATTGCTTCTATTTCTGAATCATATACCGAGCTAAAGTTCCACTAGTGTCATGCCCGTCTCCACTTGTCATATTTACTGAGTATATTTTACTCGCTCGTGCGCTAGAAAGGAAATTGAAATTCCTACTTACCGTTGCTCTGGATTAATAGTGTTCAATTTATTCAGTCTATAATTAATTATTAATTAATTGAAAAATTAATTGAAAAATTAGTGATTATAATTTGCTATTTGGAATAATTTAAGGGATTTTATTTTTTATGTACTCGGGTCATCTCTAATTAATAAAAACATTTGATCACGCAGTAAATCCCATCATTCCACCTTGCAAGATATTGTTAGTGGACGCTAAATCAACTTTGGCAGATTAGTATGACGAGATTGGACGAATTTATTTAATTCGAAATTAACTTGTTATTGGCTGGATAATTGGTCATTCATTACTATACGTTGTGACAATTATTAGCTACTGGGGAAATATTCTAGAATCTAGGTCTCTCTATAACTTTAGCTGCTTGGATAGCAAGTCCAGCTGTCGCTGGTCTTCTTTATCGTAATTCATTTTTGCATGGGGCGTCGGTGAGCTTGGGTCATTTATAGGGGGAAGTACAGAGTTCATCCCCCGTATCATACTTTCAACAGTCCTCGGCCTCGTGTCGTCTTCTTCTACTGGGTTGTTACAGAGACTATGAATGTTACTACTGCTATTATTCCCAGTATTCAACTCTTCTATGGAGTTGGAAGGTATCTGGGGCTGCTGCTGTTGTTGTTGCTGCTGCATAGTGACAAGTATATTACTATTCAAGCTAAAAAAATAGTTTTTAGGGAGAATTAATTCAAAGAATTGATTATCTTCACTAGGACGAGTAAGCTTTGATATATCTGACTTGTAGTAGTAGTTGACTAGATGGTATTTTTTCCCGTGGATAGTCATTGAACTAAAAGTCCGCTTGATCAACCCACCTTGTTTAATCTGTTTTTTAGCTTGGTTGGATACTGATGCAGATGGATGAAGGAGTCCTGCCTCCAACTCAAAGTAGTTCAAAAAAAGGCCATCGTCCCTGGATGATGACCATGGTATATAATCAGTCCACCTCCTGATATTTGCTTCAACTTCTTCCCAAATATAGATGGAGCCTGATCGGATAAGATTTCGCTCCATAGAGTCTAGCCTCCTCTTGACGGTTTGAACAAGCCCAAGCTCAACAGCGCGAAAGAGGATAAGAACATCAGAGCTGGACCCTACGTAGCCGTAATAAGATTCCATTATATATGAATATGAAAAAACAATTAATTATACAGTAAAAATCCCTAAGCTTAATGTGACTGAGCTAAAAGGAGGTCAAACGGAAACAACTCAGGAAACAAGCTAACTTTATATACCTCCCCGAATTTTGCAAATTATCCAACTTAATTCACACACACACTCAATTATTTTTTATTTTTAAAACTCTAAAATTAAATTTATTGCATGCATAATAGTTTTTCTTAAGTTTTCTATTTGACTGACAGACTAGGATCATCCATAATAATTGAGTTTAAGTAGTGGAAATGGAGTGAACCCAAATTTCTGCTACTTTCTCAAACGAGTGATCTAGTTTAACTAAAATTAAAATTAAAAATCATATGCATAAATTAGAGTTTAATGGCAAGAAAGTCGATATTCGGATAGTTGTAGAGACTTTATCTTTTACTGTATTTAAAAAGACTATACGAATAGCAAGTACTAACTTGGATCAATGTAAAGTTTATCATTAATTAGAAGGGTAAGGGGCGAAAATACAAAAAAAATCTTGCAAAGTCTAGAGTATATCAAACACAGTGGAATTTAATAACTATTGAGTTAAAAATAAGCTATTCTGGATTATTTTTAGAGTTTTTAAACCAACAGTAAAATTTAACTATCTTTATCGCGATAATACCCTAATTTAGCAAGTTTCGGAATTCTATTTAATTATTGGATATTTCTTCAAGCGGAACGCTAATTATTATTATTAATTATTTTTTACTTTATTGAAGCAAAAGTGAGGCGAAGAATAAAATTGGTCTATTCTCCTGGAAGTGGGGTGGCTTGGCCAATACATCATTATTGAAAGAAGATGGTTATCTTAATTAAATATAAAGGCATACTATTAATAATTATTCTTATTTTTAATTTAATGGATTGTGTATAAATTTGTGCTACAAGCTCAAAGTTTAAAATATTATCCCTTAATTTAGCTTTAAAGTTCCTTTTAAGTAAATTTTAACTTTATTATTTTTAATTTGCCGAATAATTATTTAAAATAATGGGTATGGATTCTATAACTAGTTAAAATTCTATTAATATAATCACTTTTTAAAGAGTAACTAGTTATCTTAATAAAGCACAAAATA
>KQ964426.1:253468-265497 GCA_001566745.1 Conidiobolus coronatus NRRL 28638
CAAAATTTTAATCAAATTAACTAGAATTACTCATATATGTTTTTATAAACTATTTGTGGCTAGGAATCCATATTATCATCAATTTTACTTATACTGCTACTATCTTATCTAATCTATTTAAATAGCATGTGTAGCTGTTAAATTGGGTGGTTAATAAACCAATCTCATTAATCATATAAATGCTTATTTATATTAAATATTCAATAATGATTTTAACTAGCTCTAATTTCACTCAATTCCTCAGTTGATTGTAAAACGATTTATATGTACTGCTCACTTTTGATAAATAGGTGTTGTATAGATTATATAATATTTTTTATTAATATTGAATCAAATATTACTAAGAATTTTCATAAACACAAGTATAGTATAAATGTCTAAAGATTAATCTTCTTTAATAAATTTTATATTAGTCAAATTTGATAATATTGCAAGCAGTTGTAGTGTCATTGAATTTTTGGATTTAAATATTAAATATTATAACTTGAATTATTAAGAGGTAAATTATATATATAATACAAATTAATATTCATATTAAGTATAGTTTTTGATTTAACCATTTTTGCTAAATGAATTTTGAAAAATTTAGAAAGATAATAATGTAAAATTATAAAAACTTTTAGTATTGCTATTGTAGTAAAAACAATTTTGGGTTATAAATGGTCATTTTATTAGTTTTTAAATCAAAATATAAATGTTTATATTGTAGTTAGAATTAAATAAAAACATTTTATTGTAACAAGATCAAACAAAATAAATAATATATATTTGTTATTATGCTGTTGCTTTATTTGGTATAAATATCAAAGTATATAAAATAAGCGCGAGATATCCAAAATTCACGTCATTATAATATATAATATAAATTAAGATCAAGATCTTCACTTAATAATTATAAATTCTTAAGTGAACTAAAGTATTACTTAACTATTGGTAATTCTAACTACTATCTAGCTATAATTGATAGAGCAAATAAAAATTTAGCTTTATTATTTGAACAATTAAAATACCAAAAATTCACATGTAAATATCACTATAAAATAAATTACTATTACACAATATTAAAAGTAACACACTATTTATAACTTAGCAGAGCATATGTGAAAGTTTATTTAATTATTCTATTTTCCTTATTAAGCAAGAATAAAAATATCCTGTGAAAATATGGATACTGAATCTTATTAACAAATATTTCAAAAAATATATTAGTTTTTAAATAAAATGTTATCAATAAAATTTATAGTTAAGTTATTAAATATTATTTGATTAATCAATTTACTTTATAATAATACAAAATGAATGATTTGCTCTATAAGAAGTACATGCACGATAATACTTATACTATAGAAATAGCAGCTTCAAGGCTCTGATATTCGCTACATTTAAGCAACTTTTAAATCAATAATGTATAGATAACATATAAATGCTTTTTCTAGTTAAAGTAAACTATGCATATGTAATTTGTTTATTCTATAATGATTATTTCTGCACTTTTAATAGTGATTGTCTTTTGCAATTATATCAAATAAACGATTAATTAAATATAGTATATATTGGACTTCTTAAATATAAATCTTAATGAAAAATATTTAGTATATCAAGTTTCATATAATATTACATATGGTGTAATAAATTAATATTATTAAAAGAAATATGGCTTATCATCACATTCTTAATATTTCGTTTAAAAAGCAGGAAATAAATCTGTAAACAATTTTGCTAGGTTAAAGGTGAAAATTAACTGATAAAATTAATAAATTGCTTTTAATATCTTTCTCAACACTGATTAGATAAACTTCAAGCCTTATAAGAATTATTATATCTTTAGATTATCTCCTTTCCCTCCATAGTATTAACTAGCATGACTTTTTGCCTAGCCTGCACCACTCACACTCTACAGTTAATTGAATTTAATAATAATTTTAAAATGGATCACATTGCCTAGCGAGCCTGACCAATTTAATTGATTGCATGGGAGTTTAGTTTAACAATTTTGCTTAGCTGGCTAATTTTTTATTTTTGTTGACAGGTGAAGTTGAATTAATTATGGATTAGGGTTATGACTAGGAGATTTTTAGCAGTGTGATATAGTTAATGACGTTGATATTTTAAAGTTGACTTATTCTAAAGAAATTTGTATATCGTAGATAGTATATGGCTCGCGCTATAGCTATAATTTTGATTACAATAATTACAATGGGCTAATATATTGGTACTATAAATGCGCTATTCTGAAGTTAGCTATAAGTATATATATTTGGCATACTGCAATATTAAATCGTTAAAACAATTGCTCTGATTATTTTTCCAGATAATATTCTGTAAATAAAATACACCAACTAAATAGCAATTAAAAGGAGCTTTTACTTAACAAAGTAATAATATACACTAAAATTAATTTAATATTAATTATAGTATAATTTAGCTTGTAAAGAAATCTTTAAGAATTATATTAATTAATGTGAGAGAGAGTTTTTTCTAGATTAAACTTGCGATAATCAATCTAACTGATATAAACAAGTAAAGATTACTAGCTTGAGATTGATTAGATGAATAATAATGTAAAAATTATCTATAGATTATCACTATCACTTCATTAACTTTGTCATCTGCAAAGTACTTACTCTCAAATTATTAAAATCCGTCATTATTCATAAATTTTTTATCAAGATAGTAATTAATAATAATCTATATCAATAGTTGAAAATTTTCTTTTAATAATCTCGGATTAATTTAAAATTACAGGCTATTCCAGTTCTAGATGATTGCTAAAATTTGTGTTAACTCAATGTGAGTCAGTTGATCCTTTAGATAATAAATAAATATTTTTTTAATAAAAAGGTTATCCATATTCTAAAAAATATTTATATTTAGTTAAACACTATTACTATAATAGGTGATTTATATATTCTTTAAATCACTTGAATAGTTTTGCTTTATATTGTGATTAAGCTAAAAAACTAATAATATATTTCTTAAGTTGGGATTGTTATCAAGTGACTGAGCAATCTCGGTTGAATAAGGGCAGTTAAAGAGCGTGTTGCATATATATAGTTATATTAATCTTAATCCCTAAATAATATCGATTCTTTAATCAATCTAGCTTTTTTTCTATTTTTCCATTTAAATAAATTTTTATGTTTACAGTCTAAAAAATAATATGTTTATTTATCAGATTCAGAGATTTAAATTATATTCTTATTAAATCTTTAATAAACTAGGGCCTTTAGATTAAAATTCATGTGAAATATGGATAATTTACCGCGATTTTAAAGATGATAATGTATGTTAATAGATTGTTGATAGTTAATAGATTTCAATATTAAACTTGGTAAAGCTTTAACGACGGTGAACAGTAAAGTTGAAAGGTTAGATAAAGTTTCATTTAGATGAATTTGTAACTAATTTAGCTTATTAAACCTCATGATTATTATTAGTGGACTTCAATAATATTTGCATACTTCAAGTCACACTCTTTAAAAATATCTTTTTTTACTTTCATCTTATCAGTCTCAAAATCTTTTGCCATAGATCTTTTATCAAAATAAAATAAAAAAATTAGAAATATTCAACCAATAAGAGCTAATAAACCCTATATTTGATCTATCTAGCGTTTACTAACTATGTTTCAAATTTTAATGTTCATATGATTTACTCTGTCCCAATAAGGAAAGTGTTCACACATGACAGAATTATTTCAATTATTCTTCAGGTCTGACAGTTTCTAACATCAATATAGCGCATTGATTTAAGTTAAGATAAACTCTGAACGATGATATAATTGGCGGTTGGTGATAATATCAATGCTGGTATTTTACTTGTGAAAAACTTATGATTTAGTAAAAACTCTATGGGGCAACTTGATCAAATTGATTAAACTAATTAAATCATACAGCTTTTTTATCTTAATGAAATCATTACTGTAGAGTAGAAAGTTGATTGATAAGGATCTTGCTAAGGAGAGAGTGAGGATAGTCAGGCTTTGATAACAGATCTAAAAGCACGCTATTTACCAAATAAATAATCAGCTCCAATAGAAAATATAAATCCATTTAATATAGCTGCAGTAGCGTTAAGCTTAGTGATGACATTCAAATCACATTATACGCACTCCATTCAATTAAATTTTAGTTTTTATTCAACCAGTAAAAAATAATTTGATTATCAATTGGAAACATCCGATTAATCCCGAAGATTTTAGATAATGAAAAAATTAAATTTTTTGCCTGAACCCTTGATTCCAATTGATTTTATTTTATTAAAAATAATGATCTATCACTTGACACATGCTAATAAACCAAGTCACAGTAATGAGAAATTTAGCTAAGTTCTATCTCCCCCCTATCCATTGGCTTATTCATACCTGGTCATTCAGCGTAGTTATCCATTAGCTCAATTATAATTTAATATTAATGGGCTGGATTAGTTTTACTCTTATGACTACATCAATCAAATATTAATTTTAAAATCACCACCCAATAGACCTTTATCTACAAGATCTCAACCAATTAACCAATCAGCACACATAAATCAAGTGTTTGAGTTTGAATGGTAGATTAAGTGAATGGATGATAGTCTTTGAGGTATAAATACTCTACAGACCATTCACTAAAAGGTTAATCTCAATCTTGTCAATTTTTTTAAAATACGTTTATTTAAATAGCAATTTTTTTGGATTAATTGGCTTAAAAAACAACTCAATTGATTTGATTGATCAAGAATAACAAACGTAACCCTCTCTTCCTATCTTCCTCTTGTATATTCCCCTATAAATTGTAAGTACTCTTTAATTTTCATATGAGTTAGTTTTATTGGGCTAGTTGATTAAATTTGAGTTTCTTCCATCTCTTGCTCCTACTTTACACATATCTTAATTTGGATCTTATCTAAATTATATTTATGCGAAATATGCAGTATGAAATTCTATTTCCTGCGAACTTAATCTCGCTCAGCCCTTATCAAATTTTTAAATTTGCTGCTGTACAGGGATTTTATGCAATCCCCACACTAATTTGAATTAGCCGCTAAATGATTTCATTGGCTATAATATCAATTTGGTATCAGAATGAATCAAGTTTATTTTGGCTTATTTTATCTATAAGTTAAAATTATTTAGTATAGACCCTTAAATTTTCATCTGATTGATTAACAAAAAACCCTATATAACTAGCTCATATACTAATTGTTTTCAATAGCATTTACTAATTAAAAAATTTTCATTGTATATTATAGATCAGTTAATTTATTCAATTTTAAAACTTCAATTTTTTCATAACTTAAATAATCAATTGGTATGTTAAGATCATATATTAAATAAGAACAATACTAATTAAAGATCAATTTAGTAATAACAATATGGCCCCTCCTAACGTTGTTGAGCCCCAATGGGCTAGTGCTATCCCGAACCTCAAGGTTTATATGATCCCAGTCAAGAAAGAGACGCTTGTGGTGTCGGTTTCATTGTCCAAATCAAAGGAAAGCCCAGTCATAAGATTTTATCCGATGCTAAGCATCTTTTATGTAATATGACCCATCGTGGTGCCACTGGTGCTGATGCCCGTGATGGTGATGGTGCTGGTGTTATGTGCGGTATCCCCCACGAATTCTTCGCTAGAGAATTACTTCAACAAGGAGTAAGACTCCCTCAAAAGCAACACTATGCTGCTGGTAATGTTTTCTTCCATCCCGATAGAGTTGAACAACAGAAGATTGCTTTTGAAGAGATTGCTGATCGCTATCAACTTCGCGTCCTCGCTTGGCGTAATGTCCCCGTTGACAATAGTATTTTAGGCCCAGTTGCCAAATCTAAGGAACCTAAAATCCTTCAACCCTTTGTAGTATTAAAGGGTGCTGTTTTCGAATCTAGATTATTCGAAAAACAACTATATTTATTAAGAAAGACTGCTGCTAGAGAAATTGGTGTTAAAGAATGGTTCTACATCTGTTCTCTTTCAACTCATAATGTAACATATAAGGGTCAATTATCACCCGTTCAAGTATATGATTACTACTTGGATCTTGGTAATGCCAACTTTGAAACTCATTTCGCCCTCGTTCACTCCCGTTTCTCTACCAATACCTTCCCCTCATGGAATCGTGCTCAACCCCTCCGTTTCTGTGCCCACAATGGTGAAATCAATACATTACGTGGTAACAAGAACTGGATGCGTGCTAGAGAAGGTATTATGAAGTCTACCTTCTTCAAGAATGAGCTTGAACAGCTTTACCCTATTATTGAAGATGGTGGTTCTGATTCTGCTGCTTTGGATAACGTTCTCGAACTTTTACTCATTAACGGTACTATCAGTTTACCTGAAGTTGTTATGATGTTAGTTCCTGAAGCTTGGCAAAACAACCCCAATATGAACCCCGATATCAAGGCCTTCTACCAATGGGCTGCTTGTCTTATGGAACCTTGGGATGGTCCCGCTTTGTTCACCTTCTCTGATGGTCGTTACTGTGGTGCTTCCCTTGATCGTAACGGTCTTCGTCCCTGTCGTTACTACATTACCAAGGATGATCGCATGATCTGTGCTTCTGAAGTTGGTACTATGGTTATTGACCCCGAAACTATTGTTCAAAAGGGCCGTTTGAAGCCTGGCCGTATGCTTTTAGTCGATACCGTTAGAGGTACCTTAGTCGATGATAATACCTTAAAACTTGAAGTTGCTAATCGTCAAAGCTTTGGCAAATGGATTGAAGATAGGCAATTCAGTCTTGAAAGCATTCACGAGTGGTATCAACATAGTGGTAAATTACAACCCTTCCAACCTGATGATCTTGATATTAAGGATGATCATCAATTAAGAGTTTTCGGTTTAACCTTAGAACAACTCAATTTCATTATTATTCCTATGGCTAAGGATGCTAAAGAAGCTTTAGGATCCATGGGTAACGATGGTCCATTAGCTTGTCTTAGTGTTCAACCTAGATCTATTTTCGAATACTTCCGTCAATTATTCGCTCAAGTCACTAATCCCCCTATCGATCCCATTCGTGAAGAAATTGTTATGTCCCTCGAATGTTACGTAGGTCCTGAAGGTAATATCCTTGAAATTGACGAAAATCAATGTAATAAGTTACTCTTAAAGTCTCCTCTTCTCGATATTGATGAATTGGAATCCATTAAGAATATTCACGGTTATAAGAGCGATTGGTCTGTTGAAGTTATTAGCATTCTCTTCCCCAAACAAGAAGGAGTTGCTGGTTACCGTAACACCATCACTAGAGTCTGCAACGAAGTTGCTAAGGCTATTGATAATGGTGTTAAGATCATTATCCTTTCAGATCAAGGTGTTAACAAATATCTTGCACCCATCAGTTCTTTGATCGCTGTTGGTGCCGTTCATCAATACTTAATTGCTAACAAGCAACGTTCCAAGATTGCTTTATTCGTTGACTCTGGTGAAGCTCGTGAAGTTCATCACTTCTGTGTCTTGATTGGTTATGGTGCTGATGCTATTTGCCCTCGTCTTGCTATCTCCAGTATCCTCAAACTTAAGCGTGACAACTTAGTAGGTCAAGAAGTTACTCCTGACGTTCTTATTAAGAAATATATTAAGGCTGCCAATAATGGTATCCTCAAGGTTATGTCCAAGATGGGTATTTCAACCCTTCAATCCTATAAGGGTGCTCAAATTTTCGAAGCCTTAGGTATTGGAGAAGAATTAATCTCCAAGGCTTTCTCTGGTACCGCTTCTCGTATTAAGGGTGCTACTATTGAAACTTTCGCTGAAGATGCTCTCAAACAGCACGAAAGCGGTTTCCCCTCCCGTGAAACCATTGCTTTCAACGGTATCCCTGAACTTGGTGAATACCAATGGCGTAAGGGTGGTGAAAAGCATTTAAATGAACCTTCCGCTATTGCTTTACTTCAAGATGCTGTTAGAACTAAGAATGAAAATGCTTACGCTGCTTACTCTAAAGATGCTCAAAATCAAGTTAAAGACTGTACCCTTCGTGGTCTTCTCGATTTTGACTTTGATAAAGCTACCCCCGTTCCTATCGATGAAGTTGAACCTTGGACTGAAATTGTTAAGCGTTTCGTTACTGGTGCTATGAGTTACGGTTCTATTTCTTACGAAACTCACACTGCTTTAGCTGCCGCTATGAATGAACTTGGTGGTAAGAGTAACACTGGTGAAGGTGGTGAAGATGTTAGACGTTCTCAAGGACCCGTTAATGGCCAAAACTTACGTTCTGCTATTAAGCAAGTTGCCTCTGGTCGTTTCGGTGTTACCAGTTTCTATCTTTCTGACTCTGATGAAATCCAAATTAAGATGGCTCAAGGTGCTAAGCCTGGTGAAGGTGGTGAACTTCCTGGTCACAAGGTTACCGATGGCATTGCTGCCACTCGTAAATCTACCCCTGGTGTAGGTTTAATCTCTCCCCCTCCTCATCACGATATTTACTCTATTGAAGATCTTAAACAGTTAATTTACGATCTTAAGACCGCTAACCCTAGAGCTCGTGTTTCCGTCAAATTAGTATCAGAAGTCGGTGTAGGTGTTATTGCTTCTGGTGTAGCTAAGGCTCGTGCTGATCACATTTTAATTTCTGGTCATGATGGTGGTACTGGTGCCTCCAGATGGACTGGTATTAAATACGCTGGTTTACCTTGGGAATTAGGTCTTGCTGAAACCCATCAAACCTTAGTTCTTAACGATTTACGTGGCCGTGTTATTGTCCAAACTGATGGCCAAATTAAGACTGGTCGTGATGTTGTTATTGCTTGTCTTTTAGGTGCTGAAGAATGGGGTTTCGCCACTACTCCTCTCATTGCCCTTGGTTGTATTATGATGAGAAAGTGTCACTTAAACACTTGTCCCGTCGGTATTGCCACTCAAGATCCTGAACTTCGTGCCAAGTTCGTTGGTCAACCTGAGCATGTTATTAACTTCTTCTACTATGTTGCTGAAGAAGCTCGTAGCTTAATGGCTCAGTTAGGTTTCCGTTCCATTAACGAAATGGTTGGTAGATCTGATCTCCTTAAGCAAAACATTCCTAAGGATCACCCTAAGGCTCAAAACCTTGATCTTACTCCCATTTTAACTCCTGCTTTCACTTTAAGACGTAATGTTGCTACTTATTGTGTTGCTAAGCAAGATCATAAGCTCCATGTTCGTATGGATAACAAATTCTTATCTGAAGCTGAGCAAGCTCTTGAAAAGCTTGTTCCTACCACCCTCAAGGGTACTATTGTAAACACTGATCGTACTTTAGGCTCTACCCTCTCTTACCATATCTCCAGAAAGTATGGTGAAAAGGGTCTCCCTGATGGTACTATTAACATTAACTTAGTTGGTTCCGCTGGTCAATCCTTCGGTGCTTTCTTAGCTAAGGGTATCTTCCTTGAACTTGAAGGTGATGCCAACGATTACGTAGGTAAAGGTTTATCTGGTGGTACTATTGCCGTCTTCCCCAATAAGGTTTCTACATTCCAACCTGAAAAGAACGTTATTGCAGGTAACGTCTGTTTATATGGTGCCTCCAGTGGTAAATTATTCTTAAGTGGTATTGCTGCTGAACGTTTCGCTGTACGTAACTCTGGCGCCCTTGCCGTTGTTGAAGGTGTTGGTGATCACGGTTGTGAATACATGACTGGTGGTCGTGTTATCATTCTCGGTACTACTGGTCGTAACTTTGCTGCCGGTATGAGTGGTGGTATTGCTTACGTCCTTTGGAATGAAAAGGAATTCGCTGAGCAAGTTAACCCTGAAATGGTTGACCTTGAAACCATCAACGAAGATGATGAAATTAAATTCGTAAAGGATTTAATTACTGAACACGTTAAGTACACTGGATCTCCCTTAGGTAAACGTATCCTCGATGACTTCAACCACTTCTTACCTCAATTCGTAAGAGTTATGCCCAGAGAATACCGTAAGGTCTTAGAAGCTCAAAAGGCTGCTGAAAAGAAGGCTATTACTCCTCCTGCTGAACCCATTAAGCACAAGCATGATTCTGGTCTCGCTGATATCGAAGATGCTCCTATTGATGCCCTTGAAAAGCGTCATAAGGTTGTAGACAAGGTTCGTGGTTTCGTTAAGTATAAGCGTCAAACTGACCACTACCGTGATGCTAAAGATCGTACCAAGGATTGGAAGGAAATTAATGATCGTTTAACTGTTGCTGAGCTTAAGGTTCAAGCCGCTCGTTGTATGGACTGTGGTATTCCTTTCTGTCAATCTAACAACGGTTGTCCCATTGGTAACATTATTCCCAAGTGGAATGATCTCGTTCATAAGGGTCAATGGAAGGATGCTCTTGAACGTCTTCAAATGACCAACAACTTCCCTGAATTCACTGGCCGTGTCTGCCCCGCTCCTTGTGAAGGTGCTTGTGTCTTGGGTATTAATGAACCCCCTGTATCCATCAAGAGTATTGAAGCTGCTATCATTGATAAAGGTTTTAAGGAAGGTTGGATCGTTCCTAGACCTCCTCAAACTCGTACTGGCAAGCGTGTTGCCATTATTGGCTCTGGTCCTGCTGGTTTAGCTTCTGCTGATCAACTTAACAAAGCTGGTCACACCGTTACCGTCTACGATCGTAACGACCGTGCTGGTGGTCTTTTAATGTATGGTATTCCCAACATGAAACTCGATAAGGGAGTTGTTCAACGTCGTATTGATCTCTTGAAGGCTGAAGGTGTTGAATTTGTCTTAAACACTTTCATTGGTAAGGATGTTACCATTGAAGATCTTAAGAAATCCAATGATGCCGTCCTCTTAGCCACCGGTTCTACCTGGCCTCGTGATCTTGGCGCCCCTGGTCGTCAATTGAACGGTATTCACTTTGCTATGGAATACTTACAAAAGAATACTCAATCCTTATTGGATTCTGGATTCAGAGATAGAAGTTACATTGACCCTAAGGGCAAGAACGTTTTAGTTATTGGTGGTGGTGATACTGGTTGTGATTGTATTGGTACTTCCATCCGTCACGGTGCTGCCACTGTTACTAACTTTGAATTATTACCCCAACCTCCCAATACCCGTGGACCTTCCAACCCATGGCCCACTTTCCCCAAGGTCTTCAAGGTTGATTACGGTCACGCTGAAATTCAAGCTCATCATGCTCGTGATCCTCGTGAATACCAAATTCTTACTAAGGAGTTTGTTGATGACGGTAATGGTAACGTAAAGGGTGTTAATACTGTTCGTGTTGCTTGGGAACAAGATGCTAACGGTAGATGGAACATGAGTGAAGTCCCTAACTCTCAAGAATTCTTCAAGGCTGAACTTATCTTCCTTTCCATGGGTTTCTTAGGACCCGAAAAGGCTATTCTTGAAGGAACTGGTATTGAGTTGAGCAAGCAAAACAATATCAATACTCCTCAAGGTTCATACCATACCAATATCCCTGGAGTCTTTGCTGTAGGAGATTGTCGTCGTGGTCAATCTCTTGTAGTTTGGGGTATTGAAGAAGGTCGTCAAGGAGCTCGCGAAGTTGATCGCTTCTTAATGGGTAACACTCTCCTCCCCATCTCAGGTGGTATTATCCCCAAGACCAACGAATCTATTGCTCAATTGAGTTCAACTGATGGCTCTAAACTTTAAACTTGTCTTCCCCTAACTCAAAAAAAATCAAAATCAAAATTGACCAAAAATTGAATATAAATTAACCAAATAAATTAATCCAAAAATTGTTATTCTTATTAAATATCTTGTGCATAATTTGTATATTTATATTCAGTATTATATTTTTTATATGTTTAGCTCCAAAGTCTATAGAATTTTATTCAAATAATTTTAATACTCTAAATTTTTAAATTAATTTTACATTCCTCAGCATACCAAACAATTACTTCTACTGATTAAAATTAATGAATATATATAAAAGTATTCTATTATATATCTTTCATATTAACAATTTTCTAAATCGCATTTTTAGTTCCTAAAAAAGCTGAAAAATTGAATATAAGTGATTATAGTTAACTCGGTACAAATTTTATATTAGCTCAGTCTAAAATTTATATTTATTTAATACTAAGTTTTCATTGTGTATAGTCATTATTTAATAGAGAAATG
>KQ964427.1:12836-38458 GCA_001566745.1 Conidiobolus coronatus NRRL 28638
AAATAGCTATTCAAATAAAATAATATTCTAAAGCATTGCTAAATTGATATTTGCAAATTTAGTTTTATATAGTATAAGTAGCTTAAATTGATTTAAAACACATGCAATATAAATTATTTAATGGTTTAGAGTTATTGAGTTTACTAACTAATTGAAGCTATTAATAAAAATATATTTTACCTATTTTATCTTATATTGAATAGAGAAAAATATATACTAATATTTAACTAATATATAATAAAGCAAAAAATTTAGGCTTATCTTATACATAAAAGCTCTTGGATACATTAAAAGATTATTTATACTAATTATCGTTTATTCAAAAATCAGTTAAATATATTAGATTGGATTAAAGCTATATTAAACAAACCTCGTATACATTACCTATAATTATTTGTCTACAATATAATAGCTAATTGACTAAAAATACGATTAATAAACCTATATGTTGATCTAAATTGTTATGTGTAAATTTTGTATTATATAATTTAAACAAATCATAAACAAATATTATAAGATGGAAATATTAATTACTAAAACTTATCGAAATCTGGTTATTATGTATTTTAATTTAATATTTTAATAAACAGCTGTTGAAGCTAAATGAGGGATATTTAATATATAATATTCGTATAATATTTGAGTACCGCACATTAATATCTTTAATTATTGTTAGCTCATTTTTAAAATTTATATTAGCTAATAAATTGCAAATTTATAAAATTACTAAATTGGGGGTAATAAAAGTAAATTAATTGACTAAGTTTATTATAGAGTTAGATAGAAAAAAAATCAAAACAAACAATATTTAAATAGTATGATAAAAGTATATTTAGTTTGTCAAAATAATGCTATTTAATTAATTTTAAGTTTGTTATACATATTTTATAATATCAAGCTTGAGCTGAAGATTTTAATTTTTTAGCTCCTGATTTCAATTACTATATAGCTAGTTAATACTTGTTAAGTACTTAGTGCAAAATAAAAATAAATAAACAAGAAAAGTTACTTACAGAGAAAGAAAGTAAAGTTCTTAGAGGCACCGTTTGTGATTTCTTTTGCACCATAAACTTGGTTATTAGAATTTATTTAGTCGAAAAAATACAATATGTGGGGCTGGATAGAGGAAATTATAAAGAAATTATACATTTGCAAGACGAACCTATTTAGTGCTGGTGTACTTGGTAACAGCCTTAGTACCTTCAGAAACGGCGTGCTTGGCCAATTCACCAGGAAGGATTAATCTGACGGCAGTTTGAATTTCTCGGGAAGAGATGGTAGAGCGCTTGTTGTAGGAAGCAAGCTTGGAGGCTTCGTTGGCAATACGTTCGAAGATATCGTTAACGAAGGAGTTAAGGATAGACATAGCCTTGTTGGAGATACCGGTATCGGAGTGAACTTGCTTTAAGACACGGTAGATGTAGGTAGAGTAAGTTTCAGTACGGGTCTTGGTACGCTTACCCTTCTTAGATTCAGAGGCAGACTTATCAGTCTTGGGGACATCCTTGGAGGGGGTAGCAGTTTGTTGAGGAGTCTTGGGAGCCATTTCTAAAAGTTTAAAAGTAAAGAAAAATAATTTTTACAAGTTTGACAAGAGTAGATTAAAAACCTATTTGAGCAAAATTCGAATTTCTAATTGGATACATTGTTAAATTGAATTTAATTGAGTGACGCGTTGACAAATTGAGATTTTCGCGATTTGATTGGATGAATTTTTCGCGCTTCTCTCATTTCAATTTCAAATTGAAAATTTAGACTAATCACCCCTGCCCCAGCTTTTATTAATTTTCTCACAAATTCAATATGATGAATTTGAATTTTGGATCTTATTCTTATTCTCAATCTAAAAACAATAATAATAAATATAATATAAGCATAAACCTAATGAAAATCCAATTTAATATTTTTATATATCAATATTTTTGCTAACATGTTAACCACGCTTAGCTGATATACATAACAAAGAATATTTTTTGTCTTTAATTCTAATAAGATTCTGATAGTAATTAACTTTATAGCAGTTATGGTATATTTATATTTAGGATTTATTATTATATCCAAGTTTTCGATGAATGAAATTTTAAGGTAATGCACATTCCAGACATTTTGAATATTTTTAATGTATATGTATCTTTGTTTCAAGTAAGATAACATTTTTAATTCTTGATCATAGACCTTTATAACGCAGCTTTTCTTTTCAGTGTGAAATAAGCTCTACAATATTATTTGATGAAACAAGAGGAAATCATCAATAACTTTTTTGAGAACATCAATATAAAACAACTCTTATTTAAAAATGAAGGAATAATTATCTTAGTAATCGTCAAGCTTTGAAACTTTCCATATACAATATATGTATAATTTTGCTTAAAATTATATCAACTTTCAAAATAGCCATGACTTGCAACTAAGTTAATATCTATTCAAACTAACGTTTATCTTTTTTAAATAAAGTATAGCTACTTTTATTTTTATACAAAAATCTATTTGACTTCAAGGTCTTCTGATAGTTTTTACTATACTTAAAGATCTAAGATTCAAATATTAATGACAAAATCTACTTTTTTGCTTTGATATAAAAAAGTTGTAGAAATATTAGAGCATGTTTAGCTTTATTTATTTAGCTTGAAAAGTTTTATTATAAAAAGTTAAATAAAATACTAAATATTCTGTCTTAATTTTTAATTTTTTGCAGTAGACAATAAATGTTATTAAATTTAATATATAAATGGAATATACACTTTATTTAGCTTAAACTTTGTTTAGCTTCTTTTTTATAAAAATACAACTTGAATAAACACATGGTTGAATAATACACCGTGGCGTTATTTCATTATTAATATTTTTACTATTTAACCAATTTTCATTTTATAAAAACTTGAATTTAAAAATATTAACGGAATTTTAAGCTAAACTAAACTATTTTAGTATAGTTTAAGTAGCGCATATTTTAATTAAATATTATTAAACTTTTATCCAGGTGGAATAATATAGGAATAAGCTATGCACTTAAATATTTATATAACTATTTTTCAACTATATAATTTAATATTTATAAAATATAATAACTTTTATATTTGCTTCAATTTCAATATAAAATCAAATTTAATTTAGCAGATTACCAAATTTGGAAGCAAATTAAACTTTATCGATAAAATATAAAAATTAAAATACGTTTTATAATATATAAAAATAAACATTACTAAAAGTATTGAAATAAATTACTAATGCAATATTAATAATAGTAGATGTATCCTTATCTTTTAAAACAAAGTTGAATGCTTGGTAAAGTTAGCTCTATGATTTAATGCTTGATAATATGCTTATATCTGTAACAAATTAAGTTAAATTATACCAAATAAAACCCGATAATATAAAATTATAGTTATTAGTTTCTATACGCTTTTAATTAATTTTTCAACTTAAAAGTTTCAAAGTTTGTTAATTAAAGATAAAAATAAAATTTACTAGTATAGTATATTTACAAGTGTGTAATTATTAACGTTCGATTTTAATTGGCTTAGTTGACATCGATTAGCCAATTAGCGCGTGCTTTTTAAAAATTTCCGTTTATTACCGGTAATAAATAATTTTGAAACTTTGGAGAAAACTTGGACTTGTTAAAATAGAAATTTTATACCAAGCTGAATTGGTTATAAGTTTCTAAGATTCTAGGAAATTACAATGGCTTGTGTTTCAAGTGAAAGAATTTGGGAAGGGATAGGGATTTTGCTCGATGCTGGCTATTGTGCTGAATAAAGGCATCAGGGTATAAAAAGATCCTTGGTTACGGGTAAAGACTATTTAACATTAATTTATAGCTCATACCAGCTTAGAGCCAACCCTGTTGAGTATTGAGCAGCGCTTATTATTCAATAAGTTTTTATACTTCGACTTTTTGCTTAATTAATTTTTAATACAGCACCCTAATTTATTTACACTATATTATATTAAATAATAGAGACTATTTATAACAATGATTTCTAAATCCAACCCAGTTCACTTAAGTATTATTCTTGCTTTAGTTAATTATATCGCTGCACATTCTTGGATAGATTGTGTAGATGTAAAGGACGATCACAGTTGTGGCGGTTATATTCGTGGTTATGATGGTCATATAGATCTACACCAGACTTATAAGTTGCTTGGTAGACCTAATGATTCCCCGATTTGTAGTCCGGCTCGTCAAGCTCATCCAGATAATTATGATGATCAATATCCAAGAGCAGTAGCAGAGCCTGGAGATACTTTGAAATTCTTCTACTTAGAGAATGGACATGTAACTAAGGATCGTCTTGCTCCCGATGGTCGTCCTAATCCAAAGCAGTATACCATTCACTGGACAGGTAAGCCATTTACTGGTGACAGATTAGAAGGCACTCAAATCATGACTCGTGGAGAATTGGGTCCTCACAATCAGCTAGGACCAGCACAAAATTTCGATGATGGAAAGTGTGCAGAAGACAATACTAGAGGCAGAGCAGGTCCATTGCCATGTCAGGGAAAGATTACTTTGCCTACTGGTATTGCTCCAGGTATCTACCAGTTTATATGGTTTTGGAAATTTGATAAAGATTTTAAAGGAAATGGAGAGGAGTATACATCTTGTTTTGATGTTGAAGTTGCTCCTAAAGGAACAAAATCTGCTTATATATCGAAGAAGCAATCTGGTAAAGAGGCGTATTTACCTAAGCCATATCAACCATATCGTGATCATCTGAATATGACTATGGATAAAGAATTAGGTACTTTTATGGGTTCATCAAGGTTAGGTGCATTACCCAAGTTTTCTATGGAGGACATTCATGCAAGTGGTACAATGTCAAGGAATGATATTCCATCAAATCCTCCTTCAGATAGAATATGGCAACAGTTAATAGGTGAAATAAGAGCTGCTTCAGTAAAGCCTCAAGTTCCAGTTCAAGTACCAGCTTCCGTTCCAGCATCACCAGCTATTCAAGCAGCTTCTATGCCAATGCCTCAGGCGCCCGCTGTTCGTATGCCACAAGCACCAGCTCCAATGCCACCTTCAGCTCCCCAGCCATTGCCAGCTGCTCCTCAGCTTCCTGCTCCTCGTATGCCTCAGTTACCAGCACCAGCTTCGCCGCCAGCACCGGTACAGGCTCAGTCTTTACCTGCAAGTCCACAAGCAATGCCCCAGATGCAGCCAGCTGTAGCTTCTGCACCATTGCAAAAAGCTCCTAGCACTAACTCTCAGTTAAATGTTCAAAGTGTTCCACCAGTTGTAAATGGCGCACAGCAGCCTATGATGGCTAACACTGCTCCATCCGCAAACGCTGGAGACGTGAGCTCTAGAGCTGCAGAATTACAGCCTGCTCCAGCTAAACCAGCAGCAGTTCCACAAGCCGACACACAGCAGAAACCAAAGGGCACAGATACACAAGCAGCAAAGGTACAGATGGCTGCAGATGATTCAGCTCCTCAGCAAAAATCAAACCAATCGCAAACTGGTTCAAAAGCTGCAAGCAGCGAAAAAATGAGAGCTTTACCAGCTGCAGATGGAACTTCGCAAAGATTACAAACTGTTCCCAATGGCCAAAAACAATTATCTCCACAAGAGGTAACTGAAGCTGAAAAGAATATCATTAGCTTACAAAATGGTATTAAGGGGCAGATGGACAGTTTTAGGAAGTCTCAAGCTGATATGGCTAGTCAAAATGATCCTAGTTACGAAAATACTAGATTGAGAAGTAGACCAGGGCAAGAGGTTAACCAAGTTCCTTCTCGTAGTGGAGAAGAGATGATATCTGAAAATGATATTGATCAGGATAGTGTTTTAACTGATAGATTATTAGAAGAAGATCAAGTTACTAGTTGGGATTTAGCAAATACCCGCTCTGCACAGCGTCCCAGAATCCCAATTAGTGCTGAGCAAATGGAAAGACTTAGATTACCTGCTAGTAGTCAGTTACCTTCACAAGAAGCAGGGCCACTTAGTCGTCAAGATCTAGAAATGACTAGAGGTCAAGACTCTGATCAGCTTAATCAAAATCAGCACAGCCATTCCCAAGCTCCTGAAAGATTTGAAATGGCCAATGAAAGAGATACTGAACCAAGATCTCAACCTTCTGGTGAAGGAATGTATCCATTCCAAATTAATGGAAATTCAGATCTTGTAGATAGAACAAAGCCTTTCGCTCATAGTCATGAAGATAGCCAGTTCAACGGTGAAGAGCCTTCTCAAAGAATGAGACCACATATGCATCCCCAAGAGGAGTCCAATAATAGCAGCTCTTATCCACCTCCTCATGAGCATAATCACCAGCATCATCACCATAATCACGGTGAACCTGGGTCACACGATGATCATCAGCATGAAACTGAATCAGAACCACATCACGGCCATCAGCACCAAGCTGAATCAGAGCCTCATCATGATCACCATCATGAAACCGAGCTTTCTGATGATCAAGCTCCTCAGAGTCGCATGTTAGGTTTCCCTGGAGCTCAGCCCCCAATGCCCCCAATGTTCCAAGGCCCACATGCTCATGGTCCTGAGGAATTAGATCCCAGACTAGCTCAAGCAAGAATTGCTCCCATCCCTAATGAAATGCCGCAAATGATGCCTCCTATGCCCATGCCTGGATTAGCACCGGTACCAATGCCAATGCCACCTCAAGCTCCAGGTCAGCCAATGCCTGCAATGCGTAGCGCTCCCGGATTAAGAGCACAAGGTGCACCAAGAGCTCCAGGAAGTAAAAGAAAGCTTAGAGCTAGCGGAAGCGAAGATGAAATGGATTCAGAAGAATCAGAAGAAGGCGAGGATTTATTAACAGAAACCGCAGATAGCGAAGCTTCAGGTGCTAATATAGAAGAAACCAGTTCTCAACCTGCTTCAACTGGTTCTTTATCAGGAGCTAGCACTGACGAAAAGGCTGAGATGCCAATTCAAAAACCAGGACCTCATAATGGCCCTAAGCTAGATAGTCAAGATGAGATCGACATGGAAAATGCAAGTGCTAGCACTGATAGTCTCGAATCAAGTCAAGCTCCAAGAGAAAATAATTTAAATCCAAGTCTTCAATCCTCAAGTAAATTGGTAAATGAAGGGTCTGGAGATACTATGGAGCTACCTCTTTCAAAAGGACATAATGCGCCTCTTGTAGATGAAGCTGACCATGATTTATCTTTATCTCCTGAAATTAACCATAGCAGGCCTTCAATGGATGAATCCGAGCAAGAAATGTCTTTACCACTTTTAAGAGGTCATAACAGACCGCTTGCAGAAGAATCCGAGCAAAATTCTCCCTTGACCCCAGAAAATAGACATAATAGACCATTAATGGAAGAGTCCGAGCAAGAGCCATCTTTACCTCTTTCATTAGGTCATAACAGACCACTAGTTGGCGAATCTGAGCAAGAATTGCCCTTAGCATCTGAAATGAACCACAAGCCTTTGATGGAAGAGTCCGAGCAAGAGCCATCTTTACCTCTTTCAAGAGGCCATAACCGACCACTTTCTGACGAATCCGAGCTAGATTTGCCTTCAGGACCTGAAGTTAATCACAATAAGCCTTTAACGGAAGAATCCGACGAATCGCCCTCTGCTTCTCACATTATGGCATCAGGAAAACCCATTACCGAAGATATTGATCAAATTTCCTCAATTATCCCCCCAATGAACCCTGCAAAACCCCTAAGTGAGGAAATTGAACAATCATCAACTCCCACACCTCCAACACATCAACCAAAATTCTTGCACGAAGACTTGGAAGAGGAATCTCCAAGCTTTCCAGCTATTGACACTCAAGTACCCAGTGTAGCCCCTCACCAAACTAATGTGAATACAATGGAAGCTATTCCAGACGCTACCAACTTACAATCCCCACTACCTGAAACCATGAACTCTGCCCCAGCTCCCTCAGCACAAGAGTCCACTGTAGAGCCCCAATTTGACAGTGCCTCAGCTAGTGCTCAGCCCGCTACTGCAGATACCTTATTAGCTCCACTATCCGAAGTACCTGCAGATCAATCTATTTTACCCGAGTAATTTAGTCAAATAATAGTTTTTATTTAATATTAAGTTTTTAATAATAATAAATGATATATACAATCTAAAAAATAGTTACCCATTGTAAAAGTATTATACTTTATTATTATGTGATTGAATTGGCAATAATAAGCATAAAATAATAATATCATTAAGTTGCCCACTCAAAAGAATTTTTATAAAAATTTGTCCAATTATTAAAACCCTTTCAAAAAATTTCGTTAAACTACTGAAAAAAAAGTTTGAACTTTAACGTGGTTAGTATGCGCATTTTAATGTGAGAATTAGTTAATTATATATAATGACTATTATTTCTGTTAGTGTGATATTTAGATTATCAATAATAATAAATAAACATAATATACATGATAGATTAATTACAATATTAATCCACAGCTAATGAATAACAACAATAATACTGTTATCTATAGACTAATCTCAAAACCGACAATATACATTAAACTCAATAGCTTGGGCCAATACTCCTTAAGTTAAACATTACCTGCAAAGCAAGCCTTACCCTATTACTCAATAAAGCAATGTACTGCAATGTTATTATTAATACAAATTAGTTCCATTTATAAACTAATTCCAAAGTAATAATAATATATACCTAGACTAATAATTATATTTCTTATTAAACACTATTCAAAATAAATATTATTATCACGCTAAACCTATAACTTTTAACAATTCTCTATTCAAATAAAATTTCTCTCCAAAAGGGGTTTTAGTTTTAAATTTGGAAAGGGTGATTAATTAACAAATTTAGGAATTAACAATAATACTCAATTTACTAGGTTATTAGTAGACTAATTCAATGTTTTATATAAATAGATGTTATTTTGATAAATTATTTTATTATCACACTTTTATCTCTCTTTCTTTCTCTTCTAATCTAATAACAACAACAATAACAAAATGAAATTCGCTAGTTCAATAACTTCAACTTTATTAGTAATAACAAGTTTACCCCTAATTCAAGGAGCACTTCAAGACTGTATAATAACAAACAACTGTGGTACCAACATCCATTGTATGGCCTATTGTGCCGGAGTACCCGATCCAAGCCCTCAACAAGTATCACAAACGGAGCGCTGTGTAAATCAGTGTAATGCAGGGCCTTCTGGACAAGTTCAGACAGTTTGTAATGAGAATTGTATTATAATTAATTTCCAAGGGTTCCCTAATACCACATTCCAACAGGGTCCTGCTAGAACACTTGTACCAGTTCCTTATAATAATCCTAATGCTATGGGTAATAGTGCAGTGAGCTTGGGTTCCAGTTTATTATTAACAGGATTGGGATTGGATTTAGCTTTGTAGCGGCTTTTATATAAGATAAAAGCGAGGGGAAATATTAATTCATTTAAGCATATACGTATAGAAATTTTGATCTTAATAATGGTATTGATTATTCAGCAAACACATACTTTTTTTAATCATTTAAACTAGCATAATAGTAATAGTAATATAATAATAAAATTTACTAATAATTAATTTTAATAACAATAAAACAGATAATTTTTAATCAAATTAGCAGTATATAATTTAGAGTGATCTACAGTGTAAAGTTTATTAGTTTTTAGAGATCATTAAACAACCTTAAAGTTTTAATCTGTTTAAAGTTTTTTATTGTTGAGTTTGTTGGAAATAAAACCTGCTCACTACTTTTAAGTCTCTCCTTTGATGTTATTTAATAAAATTATTCTAAAGTTAGCCAATTATCTAATACCAAAATAATTAAATGATAAAACAATAAAGCCGCTCATATTATATAATTATTTGCGCCACATTATAATAACTTTAACTTGTAAAAGTTTAAATCAATTATCACACTTTACAATCCGTGTCCCATAATAGTAAAAACAAATTAATTAGTATAAATAAAATCTGATTACGCAAATTTCATTAGCAAGAATTTTTTGTTAATGATAATAAGAACACTTATTAAAAATACTCTTAATAAGCATCAATTATTTAATTTAGCCTCAAAAAATCAAAATTTAATACAAAACCAAACTCTACAGTTAATTAGACAAAAAATGGCTATAGCAAAGAAAACCTCTTCTGAAGAAAGTACTGATAGTAGTTCAAAGCGTATAAAGCTTACAAAATCCAAGTCAAGCGAAGTAGAATACCCTACAAAGCATCGTAACGCCAAAATGCCCGAAACTTACGAGTTTAAAGGTTTAGATAATGATGAACAAATCAAATTGGTTACATATAACGTAGCTTCATTAAACGCCAGTTTAAAAAAAGGTTTCAAAGAATATGTATTAGCAGAGAATCCTACTATAATATCAATTCAAGAAACAAAACTTCAGCAGCCCATGCGCGAGTTATTCGATAAAGACGTGTTTCCTCACACTTATTGGTCTTGCTCAGGTCCTGATAAAAAAGGGTATTCTGGTACAGCCGTCTTATCTAAAATTAAGCCTTTAAGCGTAAAATATGGTTTAGGAACTCCTAATATGGATACTGAGGGTCGCGTAATTACTCTTGAATTTGAAAAATTCTACCTTGTATCCGTTTATTCACCAAATGCAGGTGATAAATTAGTTAGATTAGGTTATAAAGAAAAATGGGATAAAATTATGTTAGAGCATTTAAATGAATTAGAATCTAAAAAGAGTGTAATTTATACAGGTGATTTAAATGTTGCTCACAATCCCATCGACGTAGCCAAACCCAAAGAGTACGAGAACAAAGTAGCCGGTTTTACCAAAGAAGAACGTCTTGGCTTCTCCAACATTCTCAGCGATGAAAAATTCAAAAGAGTCGACGTATTCCGTCACTTCAACCCCTCTGAAACCGATTGTTATACATTTTTTAGCTGGAGAGGCGGCTGTAGAGCTAAGGGAATTGGGTGGAGATTAGATTATTATGTAGTTTCTGAAAGTTTAGTTGAAAAGGTTAAGGATATTCAAATTAGAAGGGATTGCTATGGTGCTAGTGATCATTTACCATTGGTTATGTGGTTAGATAATATGAAATAAAAGTTTATTGAGAGTTTAAACTAATTATTTTTGTACAGCTTTTATTAATTAAATGTATATTATATTCACGCTAGATAGCCTCTATCAAATCAAACCCTTTAATATAACCAATTCCTCAAACTCTCCTTCTTCACCCGAACACTTAATCCTAACCAATTTATCCAACTCTTGCAAGTAAAACTTCAACAATTTTTCAAACTCTAAAAAGTTGTCAACAATTAAGGTTGATTGATTTAGTTTTAATTCAAAGTTAATAACTTCATAAATTATTGTATATAACGATGGTATTAAGGTTGGTAGAGACTTTTCCAGTAGTATTGATTCTACTAGATTAGAAATTAAATTAGAATGATCTTCTATAAATTTAGTTACCATATTCGACTCTTCATCATCCAAATTAGTTTTAAATTTTCGCCAATTACCTCTAATTAAAACTTGATTAGAAGTAAACATCCAATACTTACAAAATTGCAACAAATTGTTCAGAGTAACTAAAAAAGATTTAATCTCTGTATTCGAGTGTAGTAATTCTTTTGAATAGGTGTATAGTTTGGCTAAGCTTAATTCAAATTGAATTAAATCTGATTGAAAGGTAAACAGTTTTTTATATGATGAGAGTGTTGTTGGAGATATTAGTTGATTTAAGGGAAATGGTAAATTGTAATTTAAAGTAAATTTTAAAGCTAAATAATTAAAAGTTAGTAACATATTACACGTGGATATAATATAAATTACCTCTATTAGTACTACTAATAAAGCCAACATCTAATTTTAATAAATTAGTTAAATTTAAATTATAATCCAAATTATTCAAATAGTTATTAAATTTAGAATTAATTTGCTTTTGTAAACTTAAACTATTTTGAATTATTAAATTGTCCTCATTTCTGACATAATGAAGAGTTTCCTTAATAAATAGCGCTAATTGACTACCCTCTTGGAATAAGAATAAGCATTCTATTAGCTTGAAATTATCCTTGAAGCTTTGATCCTTAATTATTTCCTTCATTGTAAAAGCTTCAATTTTTTGAGTAATATCCAATATTGGAGTATAAATAGATTTATAAATTGTCGAAGGTATAGGCTCAAAAAATAATGATGTTTTGCTTATATTATCCGCTCTCGATATCAATTCATCTAATGTTGTCAAAAATGAAGTTTCTAAAGTTATCGGAAATTGTGTTATTAAGTCAAATATTCCATCTTCTCTAATTAATCCTAAATTTTCTCGTATACGATCAAAATAGTCTACATTTGTAATATCTGTATCGGATTCCATTGTATATGTTGACCAAATATCCCAGATAATAGAGCTGTATTTAAGTTGTTCTTGTAACACGTGACCTGCGTTTGAATTGAGTATTTTTAACAATCGTAGGCATTTAGTTCCGCTTAATACGCTTTCACCCAGTTGTAAACTAAATAATTGAGGGAGTCCTTTATTTGGGAAGTGCACTTTAGGAATATTATCCTCTTGAATAAATCCAAATTCTTTCATAAAAATAGAATTATCACCATTTAACTCACTTTCACCTGAGATTTCATTAAATTGGATAAAAAATTCATTGTATGGATCCTCCAGATTACTCCCGCCAATTTGTTCAATACTCAATACCTCATTAATCCAATTAAACCAAATTTTACTACATTCCTTAAACATAGCGATATAAATAAAATCAAGCAATGTTGGTGTCGTGTTATAATTAAGTGTAATAACTTCATATAAATAGCTCAATAAATTACTTTTCTTGGGTAAATAGAATCCAAATTGAATAATCTCTAATTTAATGAAGTCTTCCAAGTCTTCTAGGTTTAAGTCAATTTGACAATTACAAAGTTTTGTTAAATTTGACAATATTTCCTCCATTTCTTGAATTTCTTGAGATAATTTAGCTGGTTTTAGGTTTTTACTTCGGAAAGTTTAATTATGCTAAATTGAATTAGCTGCAAATAGTTTGATAAGCATTGAGCAAAGCATAGGCCTAATTGACCATAAATTCTATTGTTGTGTTAGTTATAATAGTTAGTTATTAGTGTTGTATAATATTACTCAGGTAATTCCATTAAAGTTTTAGTTACTAAATCTAGTCTAATCCAATTAGTCGAAAATTTAAGGAACTGAGTTGAGTAAAGATCGAGAGCTTCTTGGGTACTTTGATCGAATTGAACATCTGAACTCATGTTTAATTCAAAGTAATTTTGCTCAACGTTGAATTCGAATAAATAGTTTGGATTTAATTGCAGCAATAGTAGTGCTTCTTTAATTAACTCTTCTTCGCTAATGTTTATTACATTGATTTCGTTACTTTCAATATAGTCTAAATTTAATCTATAAAAATATTAATATTAATATTAAATAATATAACACTATTTAATTACTCATCATAAATTAATTTTAATTTTTTAAACTTATTATCTGAAACTCTAAGGTTTTGCTTAATATTTAAGGTTTCATCCCAGCTTAAGTAGTTACTCTAATTAATAATAAAATTAGAATATTTATGTAAATATAAAGTAAATTATATTACTCTATATTCGGATTCATTCGATATTAATGAAGACTCGTTTAGTATACTGCTATTCAAATGAATATCTTCAGTATTATCTCCACTTTCTTCGTCATTTTCATCACCGCCAATATCATCAAATCTATTATGTTTTGTTAACTCTCCAAGCTCTACTACTCTACCATCAAACAAGTTCATAGTACTAGAATCTAATTAAATCAATTAGTATTAGTTATAGCTAAGCAATGGAGACTTACTCTCCCAACTCTTTAACCTTGACTCTTCAACTTTAAATAAATTACTAGGACTATTAGCCCTATTTAATTCACTTAACTTCCATTTGGATTCCAAATCATAATCCAACTCTTCCAGCTGCAGGGTTTTGGGAACTTCAATAGCATCAAAATTGCCAAGTTCACGAAATGAGCCCTCTATTAATTTATCAAAGTCTTTTTTAGGTAATTGGGATAAAATTGAGGTTTTTTCATTAAATACGGAGTCCGGAGGTAGTATTATATTTTCCATATTATTTTATTTTTATTGTTAAATAAATTAATAGTCACCTGGAAGATTTTATTTATGCTGATTTGTTCAGGATTTTAAATTATGGGATGTATTTAGAAATTTTAAATGCATTTGGACTTTAGATTATAATCTGTAGGGTGTTGCAGCTTTTCATGTATATGAATTCAACTAATATTGATGCTGGATCATATAGCTTTATATACCTAAGAATATTATAGTTTCTGTTTATTCATATTTAGTTTACAGTAAAACAAGCTAGTTATGGAACAGTCATTAGTTATAAATTACAAAAACTAATTATTGGTTAAAATAAACATAATATAAATTATTCACTTATACAATAAGTGTTAAATTCAAAAGAATCTTTTATGTATCGCTTTTCCATATTTACAAGTTTTCTCTCCTTACATAAATTCTAGAAAGAATTAGATCACTGCTATTAATTTTAGCTTTTATTAGTAAAATTTGATTAATTAATTGACTAAGGGTTTGACTTAAATAAATTTTAATATCATATAAATAGCTTATATCGCTAACTTAAACTTATATTTTTTCTCTGTTTATTATTATTATTGTATTACTAAAATTTTTCTTTTTGCCTTTATGCTACCGATTACTCTAATTTATTCCTTTGTTACGTTTGTTAACTGCTATTATATTCAAAACCAAATTCCTAATAAGAGTATTAATACCTATAGACTTTGGTTTGAAACTTTTTTAAATTTAATAATAGAAGCCAAAAATATTCACACAGCAAATGAGTATAACGCTCCAAGATCAAACAAAGAAAACAATAATAATCTAACTGAAAAGTCTCAAAGCTACAAAGTAATAGCTCAAGCGATTAACTCAAACAGGACGATATCAAGTAATGGGAATAATACTAAATCAAATAATGAAGCTGCTAAAAATCAAACTAATTCAAATGTGGCAAGCCAAAAGCCAAAGCCTACAAAGTTAAAGCCAATAAAATATTGGAAAGTCCCTGATAGGACATACTTTTAATTTAATTAAACCTAATAAAAGCTAGTCATTGAAGTTTGATACAATTAGTAACTTTATAATGATTAAATCTTGTGTAAGTTTGAATTATTGGTAAAATTTTCAAATTATGGGGAATTAGCTCAAATGGTAGAGCGCTCGCTTAGCATGCGAGAGGCACGGGGATCGATACCCCGATTCTCCAGTTGGATAACAAAATTACATTTTTTCATTAATATTGTCTATGAATAACTATAGAATAATTTTATTTCGTTTATTGCAATCTACAATCAGTAATAATAAAAAAGTCTAAACTTAATTTTTGTTTTTTACCGTAATGTTTAGGGGGATTCGGTTCAGTTAAGTTTACATGCAGGTATCACCATAATTTCACTTTAGAGATTAGTCTATTGACGTGATAATTTTTAAAAACCTATATTTTTGTGATAGATATTATTTAAAGCTGTAAATATCTATATATTGATTTCTGGGTAAATTATAGAAAATGTGAAATTTAAAATTTTCCAAATATTGACTCTACTATAGAATCTGCTATTAGTAGTATACTATATAAATAATATTCTATCACTAGTTTGAAACTAAAGTAGATTAAAAATATTTCAAATCAATTTTTTTCATTTAAAAAGTTTTCAAAATCAATCTGGTATAGCTCTTAAATTTTAGTTTTATAATTTTTAACCTGTTCTAAAAATTTTGGAAGATGAAATATTAAAGGTTTGATATTTTACAATAATCAGCAAAATTTCCTATATAATACGGCATTTAAAGTATATAGTCAATTGTCGCTTCTAACAACAGGATTGAATATATAAAACTATGTAGTTGACTTCATATGTATTTTCCAGTATAGTCAAGTAAGTAAGCTTTGTTTTAGCTCTTAAAGAAACTAACTAGAAAGTTTACTTATATTAAGAGTAATTTTTTTATTTTAGCTTGCTTGCTTTCAAGCTACTGTATTTTTTAAAGCTCTCAGTAATTTTGACCTGCTCCAATTAAAATTAATTTTGAACTAAAAATCAAATGACAAATTTACCTAATTAGGAATTAATTTAAGCTTAAATTGGTTGACTATTTTTTACCCATAATTTTTTAAATTAAAAGTAAATTTAAAGGTTACGTAATTCGAGTCTTTTTGCTTATAGTTTACTTCAAATATTCTAAAAAATGGCTGATTACTTTGGTAATTAATAATTAAAATGATAATATATTAGATAGTTTAGTCGATTAATTTATTTATTAGATGAACATGGGGTTACTGAGGAGCAAATGGATAGAGAGAGCAAGGAGCGCTTGAACCCTTTTGTAGCTGACTTATTCGACTATATCGCTGAGGAAGTTCACCCTCATGGTAGTAGTCAGGAGTTTGAGAATACTTTCTTAAGACTCGCTAAGTAACTTAACTTCTTTGAGATAAAAATATATTTTTAATGTTTGCATTTGCAATTTTTATTCAGTGCTTATAAGAGAATGGTCGAAGAGAGGGGAGATGCTAATGTTAACGAAGGCTCTCTTCTATACGAATTAATTGTTCAGCTATTGACTGAAGCTAGAGATGGGTAATATTTTTAACTTGCTCTCGCTTATTTTTCTAATTTTTATAAAACAGTAATTCTGGACCACCTGCTGCTTCTAAAGAATTTATTCAAAGTTTGCCCTCATTAAAGGCTGAGGAATATAAACAAGGTAAGAATGATTACAAAATTGAGCCATTATTAACAGATTTAACTAATAATTGCTCTGTCATAGATGACACTTGTCCAATTTGTACTGATCAATACTCAGCAAATAAAGATAAGGATATTACTAGATTGCCATGCTTCCACAGCTATCACAAAGCTTGTCTCGTACCCTGGTTAGAATTGGTAACAAATACATTCTTTAATTTTCTATAATGAATGAATATACTAAATAATTTAATAGCACCACACTTGCCCATCCTGCCGCTATGAAGTCCCCAGCGAGACTGAAGCTAAAGAAAAGGAAAAAGAAGCTGAAAGGGCTGTAAATGATGACGAAGAAGAAGAATACGACCCAATGTATGGTTAATTTTTACTAGCTAACATATTAATTTTTATACTCTTTTTAATATTATAAATATATACCTATGAATAAACAACGTTACAATTTTTTTATTGAATAATCAATCATTAATTTTTATAATGTTCCATGATCGAGAATATTTATTCAAAATTATTTGCATTTAATCAATGCAAGTATTATATATAAGCCAGGGCATTGTACCTTCAAATTTATCAAAAGTCAAAGGAGAATGAGCGAAAATTCTATACCATCTGCCGATGCTAATGCTAATGGCCATATTGTGTTTGAAGATTATAGAGATTCCAAGGAGCCTTCAATTCGCTCCGATTTTTCTAACTTTACTTCGATGAGTTTGAGGACAATTGAGGAAATAATGGAATTAGATATTCAATTGAAAGCTTTAGAAGATTTTTTAAAACCTAGTTGGGGAATTCATAGTTATAACTTTAAAAATATTAAAAAATGTATTTTATTCTATTATTACAAGCTATTTCTTAAACTTATTCTTAGATCTAATAGAGTTTCACTTGAAAGAGATCAAAGATGGTATTCAGCTAACAAAAGAAAATCAATTAGAGGTAATCAATTATTATTTTTTCAAAAAATGTTTTAAAATTGAAATTCTTTGTAGAATAAATCACTCTTTAAACACTTTAAAATTAAGTTGAGTATAGATATCATTAACTTAATGAACTATGACCGTAATTTTATAGTTTAAATCAAATATTTGGTAATTAATATTTTTTCAGCAATTATTGGCAATAAATTTATTTGCCCAAAATATAATTCAAACATCCAAGAGTTGGCTAGATTAAATACGATAGTCATTGTGAGGGATATTTTAAAGAGTGATCAATTATTTGTAGAGCATATTGAAATTGATCTAAAATCTGATATTTCTAACTTCTTTAAAGTGTATCTTATTTTTATATTCTAGTTAAATTTTTCAACTAACTCGTATTTTATAGCTTTGAAATTGAAGATTTCTCTACTTTATCAACAGTGACAAGAATTAAGAATAAAACTAATGAATTCAGTTTAATAGAGGGTGTTTTGTATGATATAATGGAACCTCAAGCTGAGCTGTAATCTCAAAAATTAATTGAATCTAATACTAACAGCTTTTTAGTATATCTACTGATTATCAATGTACAAACTATAAATGCACAAATCAAAATTATTTACATGTAAAATATCTTAATAATTTGGCAATTGTTATCAAGAGAAATAATTTGAATATGTTCCAACCATTGACTACAAAGTATTATTATAATTTAATTTTAATCTCTATGTTTATAAAAATATCATAGAGTTGCGCTTCATGATATTGACTTGAAATGCCTTAGCTGCAATAAAGAAATGTTGGAATCTTGTTCTGATAGAGTATACAATAGTATGTATGATAACTCTAAGATGTTGCAAGTTTAATTATTTTTATTTAGTTTTTCAATATGGAACATTAATCACTTCAAGGCTGGAAAACTACAATTTATACGAAAATCACGTTAAAATACTATTTGAAGGTAAATTACGTGGCACAAATTTATATAATGTTAACTTTAATTATAGGCGAGTTGGTTGGAAGTGCAAGATGTGGAGATGAGCTAGTTCTTCTTGGTTACGCATTTAGAGAAAAAGAAATTCAAAGTAAGATTATCGATAAGCTTAAATAATTATTTATGATAGTTTAGTTAATAGAAAATTTTATAATTCTAAAATTATTTTCAAAGTAGTTATATTTCTCTTAAATGAATCTATATTAATAAAGTATAGGCAAAAAGTGTAAAAATCAACATTCTAAATAAAAAAGTGAAAAATGGTATATTTCCAGTAGTATAGAGACTACATGTGTTGACTGATAATATTTTGAAATAGAAAATGGCTTGAATAGCGCACCTAATTCTGACCCAGGTAGCTAAAAATTTAAATTAACTGCATATTAGCTAAACATACTACAGATATTGCGCCTTTTATTAGAACTACTTTGCACATATTAGATATCAGGTAAAGTTGACGGGTTAATAATTAATTCCATAGCCTAACTTTTTTTCAGCTTGGTTTCTTTGAGCAGTTCAAAATTTGATAGCAACCAAAATCCATTGAACGTTTTAACTTTAACTAATGAATATTCTAATCTAATCAAAAATATATTTAAGTTTAAAGCTAGCTCTAAAAGGTACTATATACTCTTATTCGCGTATATATTGATATTTAATAAGAATCAGAGTTTGTCAAATATCTTCAAGTATTAAAAATTCCCTTCAAGAAAGTAAATAAAAGAGTTATTAATCAAGTTAATACTAACATAAAAAATAGATATATTTAATGGTTATTACGAAGTAATAATATTAAAATTGAGCTACTTGGATAAACCAAGTTTGAAAGTTTTATTGGAAAGTATTATTATTAGCTAATATGTCGAATTAAACTAAGGTTAAATTTAGATTTAAAAGAATATCAGTTACAAAGTGTAGAATCTAAAAACTTTGTTATTTGGGCTATTTTTGACTTATCAGTTATGATCACTAATGGATCAAGCTTCGAATTAGTAATTTGCTTTTATTAGCTTAGTCAAATGTTTTTATAAAATATAATCTATTTAGGAGTGTATTCCAGAAAAGTACTACGAAGTTATTGAGTAGTTTCTTTCATTTCTTTTATGATTTTTCTAATTTTACAATAGATATTTTAATATTGCTCAGTATATAAAATCTGATTGTGACAATTCAATGATTTTGGACAATGTGCTGGGTGTATTAAATAATCTTGATAACAACGTTATGAAAAAGTATCAAAACACTAGCTTAGATGTAATATACAAGTATTTATTAAACTAAATGACTAAATTTAATGTTAGATATATAGTAATAAGAACTTTGAGCAAGTTTTTAAAATATATGTAATATTTAGTAAGGCTAATATAGTATTTTATAGAATTTCTGAGCAAGCGCGAATAATATTCCAAAATTATTTCCTACTATTAAAAGAAAAGTTTAAACAAGATAAGTATTTTAGAAACTTAGATTCTACAATAACTTTGCGAGTAAATAGAAAAGTGATATAAATATATAATCTAATCAATAATTTAGAGTTTAAAAGCAATTTGCCAAGCTATTACAATGGTAATAAAATTGGATCTATTTTTAATAAAATGCTTATTTTTTTCAAAGATTAATATGAGATCAATTCCTAACTTATTCGATATTTTCGAAAGGCGAGTTGATTTAAATAAATGCTGGAAAAATTAACTAATTCTCCATAGTTTAAGAATTATTGAACATACTGTTTGGGTTAAATTTTCCTCATGCGTTTTAGACATTAATCTTTCAAAAGATTTAAGTACTATGAATTCTAATGCAATTTGTGAATTAAACTCTATCGAAAATAAGGTTATTTATCAAATTTAGTTTGTTATAGCTGCGAAAATTAATACATTAATTAGGGCGAAATATTTAATAGTCTTTATATTAATGAAAAATCAATTGGATTGCTAAGTGGTACAGTTTTATTCAATTTATTTATAGAGTACTGTAAATTAATATCACTTTGCAAAATTTATCCGTCTGATTAAAAATAATATTTGTATTATGCATGTTCCTCATAAAGTCATGGCATAAGAGAAGGAAATATCTAGTAGTAAAAGATGACGTATTATAAACGTTTATTTTATTTATTAATAAATAGTATATATATTGCAAAGGGCTGTTATAATGAAATTTACCTATGCTGAATTGATCTTTAAAATTGCGCCCAAAAGTTGCATATTGTACTTAATGCTAAAAATAAACATTTCATAAAAATTATAAGTACTTAAATACAGACTACCACGTTTATTTATTTTGTTTGAATTGCAATACTAAAAGAGGATTTATGAGATATTTTGTTTGGATATATCCTTATATTATTGCTATCGAAGATATGTAAAGTTATTAATTCATTTTTTAGAAATAGAATTAGTTTTAAATATATATCTATTGGTGAAAATACTGTTGCATTAGTAGCATTGTAAACAAAATTTTGAAGTAATCACTATTGTAACATTTTTACAAGAATATCAACGATTTTTTATAACCACGCAAGTTGGCTAATCAAAGAATTTGGCTAGAGTTAGCTAATTAGGTGATAATACTTGATAATTCGTCTGTAAATCGCAAGATAAACAATCGATCTTTTCAATAAATTTTCATTTATACCAAATTTCAAATCAACCTCTAATAAAGGTTTTTATACCCTGCCTCCAGGTGCCTTAATATATGCTTTCAACTTATCTATATTATAGCTATAAGATATAAGTACCACATGAAATAGTCAGTTTTAAAATTAATAGTAACCTGAATTTTGGTATAATAAATTACTAAAAATTAAATTGTTAAATTTGGGCTGAAGAGACTAAAAACTAATTTGCCATCTATTTAAAATGGCAATTGGAAATTAAAATTTGCCGCTTTTTATAAATGCCAAAAAGTTATTAATATTGCCCTTATAAATAGCAAGTAATAGATCCTATTTAGACTATTTTTTTAAATTAATTAATTTTTGTATATTATGCAGGATATATTCTCTATAAAGGGAATAGTAGATAATGGCAGTAGCAGTGGCTCAGTTACTAGTTTATATTATTGGACATGTCCTAGAGGGTAAAGCTTAAATCAAACTACCATCTCATCTTTTTTAATGAATTCATCTGTAGTTCTTATTGCTTATCTCCAGTACACATAGAGGAATGCCCATTAGGTTATTATTGCCCTGAAAATACATTTAGTCCTAATTTGTGTTTTGACGGCTATCACTGCCCTGACCCCAGTCAATTGGTCAAATGCTCCCAAACTCAATACTGTCCAAGAGGTAATTAATATCAATTGTTAAAAGTATAAACAATAACTAATATTCACTTAGGAAGTATTAAACCTATTAATAGAGATATTAATTGGAGTTACTTACTAGTAACAATGCTTGTAATTTTAGCTCTAATTCATAGATTTATAAATTCAAAGTTTTTTAAACAAAAAGCCTTATTAAATCAAGTCGAAACTTGTGAAAGACTAAAGAATTGTGACACAGAGATTGTTAATCAGAATTCTGGAGAATACTTGGATATTGGAGAGTTAATAGGATATCGAGGTGTACTTGGAAAACTGCCTATAAATTCTAATATAGGGATTTTAGGACCTTCAGGAGCTGGTAAAACAACTCTATTAAACAAATTAATTAATTGTAAAGGATTAAAAGATCAAATGGGAAACTCTAGAAAAATGGCTTTAGTTCCTCAATTCGATAGTATAATAGAAAGCTTAACTGTTTGGGACACTCTCCATCATGAAGTTATGTTGAAACAGCCATTAAAAATGAGCAAACAAGATAAATTAGATCAACTAGAAGATACTATTAAAAACTTAAATTTAACTCATATATTAAATAATAAAATTGGAAATTTCGAAAATAGAGGAATTTCAGGTGGCGAAAGAAAGAGAGTTAGTATTGGCATGGAATTAGTAGGGGCTCCAAATTTACTATTACTAGACGAACCTACAACTGGATTGGACTCATCCAGCTCTGGCCAAATCTGCATGTTGTTAGAGAAAATGACTAAACATGGCAAAGTAACTGCTATCTCCACCATTCACTCACCTTCATTCAAATCATATGCAGCTTTCGATACTATTGCCCTCATAGGAAAAGGTGGCCACTTTATTTATGCCGGACCTAGATCATGTATTTTGGAATATTTTGAAATTTTAGGATTTTCAAAATCTGAAGACTTTTCAACTAGCGAGTATTTAGTTGAAATAGCTAGTAATAACTTTTCTAGCTCATTTAAAAACTTAACAATTGAAGGGTTATTTGGAATTTGGCAAGCTTACTATGACCACATTAACTCTATTTCAAATTTAAAAGCTACAGATTTTAATGTCAATTTCAAGCTTGAATTGAATCAATTGAATAGAATAGTAATTGACGAGATATCCAGTGAAACCTCTAGATTAATTAATTATAATTGGATGTGGCAAGTTAAAGAAGAAAATTCAATCACAAGTGCTACCAATATCATTGGTATAACTAAAACTAGTATCGTTTCTATTGCTGGAATAATAGACGAGTTAATAGAATTTGGGCCTAAATTAGGCGAATTGATTCTTGGAGGAAAAAGTTTTTCAAATTTTTTATTCAATAAGAGTCAAAGTATTGATTTTGAAAAGTATTTACAACAATTTGGATTATGCTTTAAAAGAGCGTATTTAGAAAACTTTAAATCTTTTAATAATGTGGCTATCGAATGTGCTATATTTGTTGGTATGGGTGTTATGATGGGAGCAATGGCTAAAGGTAAGGTTTTTACAGGGCCTGTTCCAGAGCAGCTTTGCAATCTTTTGCCTATGCCTTTGATCCCTCACTGTAAACTCCCTCTAGAGAATAAAGCCGGCCACTTAGGGACATTTATCTCTTATACTATTTCCTTCCTCTCAGCATCAGGAAATTCCAAGACATTCGGCGAAAATCAAAGCAATTTCAGGAGAGAATTTAAAGTTGGTCTCCTTCCTATAGCCTTCTTTACATCTAAGCTTGTATTAGATTTAATTAGATTAGTTATTAACTGCTCGCTATTCACAGTAACTCTTCTAAATTTCTATACCATAGAGCTTAGTAATATCCCTTACTTATTTGGTATAGTTAGCGCTAATTACCTGTTCGGTATTACTTCAGCTTATTTAATTTCTTTACTATTTTCAGCAAAATTATCTAAAATGGCTCTTATATTTAATAACGTAGTTTGGTACAATGTGTTTAGCGGAATCGTGCCTACTATTGCTAAAGTTAACACTGAATTTCCCGGAATAGTTAGGCTGATCTGGAAGCTATCAGTTCCTAGATGGGCTATTAGTTCTTTTTACTTAATGGATACGGAGTGGAGAATGTATTTGGATCCCAATTTGATTAGTGTAGCTAAATTGGGTTACGAATTGGATACTAAACTGGGTGGAATAGTAAATAGCATGTTAATCAGTTTAGGCTGGTTATTCTTAGCTTGGTCAGTAATGTACATTAAAACTAAATAAATATAAAATTAAAATTTTCATCCAAATCTTTTATTTTATTACCTGATTTTAAGTGATTTTAGAATCCACTTATATCGGACTTAATTTATATCCATCAATTGATTGAGTAAGTGATTATTTTTAACATTAGCAACTAAACACAATCAAAATTAGTAATTATTGTTTTTATTAGGGTAATTAAATTAGATAATACTCAATATTATCTTTAGAGCTCTTTGGTTAAATCTAGGAATTCTTGCTGTGATTTATAGGTGAAGACTTGATGATCATACTTGCTGATTCTTGAGTTTGATGTATCTCCCATCATTATACTGGGGTCAATGTCGTAATATTGTAACTGACTATTGTCGTTTTGATCTTTATACTTAATTCGGCGATAGATAGAATTTAGAGCTTTCAATAGGGTGATATCTATGAAAAAAGCTATAGCGGTTAGGACGCCGGATAAGCCGTAGCCAATACCTAACCACCATTGGATGAACTCTGTGCTATTATTATAAAATAGATAGTAAACCATATAGGCTATCATAGGAGGTTGAGTTATAATAGGTGAAAGTGGATAAAGTAAGCCTCTTTGAATTAGTTGAGTAATTTCCTTTCTATGCCTGGCTTCGTTAATAGTATTAAAATTTTTTTGATTCATATAATTTGATACGTATTCTCTGAGTTTAAAGTGAATTAACAAAGTGACTATTGTACAGTAGGCAACAGTAAAACCACATAAAACCCATTGAAAGTTCCCCCTAAAGTAGAACACCCAATTTGTAGTGATTCCAACGCACTTTTTTTGGATTGGATCAAAGCCAAAAGTTCCCAACAGCCAAAAAATAATAGTAATGCCTAAGCTAACGGTTAGGACAGCGATCCAGGTAAGAATTTCAAATCTAAAGGTAGTATTTATGCCTTGAATAAAAGTGCGTTGAAAATTATATGTAACGGCTATATTAGTAAAACAGTATAAGTAAGTTGAGAAGTAAGTGAAGGCGGAGATAAAAGTGCATAAGCCATCATTTTCTCTATGATTCTTAATTAAAAAATCTTTGGTATGGGTGAAGATATCTGCAACAGCAACCATACCTATTAGTCGAAGAGTAACTCTATTAACTAAACTTCGATCGTAAATGATTAAAGCAAGAAGAGTAACTAGTACAAGGGAAGCGCAAGCCATACCTATTGGGTGCAAAATAGGTGTTACTTGGTAAATTGTTATCATTTTGTCATAGAAAAAAATAATTATTATTGAATTAATACGATAATTAACCTTAATTTATACTAATAAAATAGTGGATCAATACGCATGATATTCGCTAATATATATTATTGCAGCTTAATACTTGCTCAATATTATTAGTATTTAATATACTATGCATTATTTTTTAATTAAAATTCTCACAATAGCTATTTTGCGAAAAAGCTAGAGAAAAGTGGAACGATAGGCCTATAGATTATACTATAAAAAGTTGATAATTATAAAAGTAAGTGT
>KQ964427.1:75361-87794 GCA_001566745.1 Conidiobolus coronatus NRRL 28638
TTTTTAGACAAAATTTCCTCGATTTAACCATAATTTCTCATATGTATATTGAATATAGCGCTTTATTAGCAAATGTTATATTCTCTATCTTTGCCAATAATATGGTTAAAAGCTCTGCTATGGCTGAATTCACATATTAATCAGCCGTTAAACTTTAAGTTTTTCAAACTATTATAATATTAATAATCTAGTAAATATTGTAAATTACTAAGCTAGCGAAGTCAGATAAAAAGACAACTTTGATCAAAATGTATTAAATAATATTTAAAAAGCTCAGTTACCCACTATCTCTAACTCTACTTGCTAGCTAAAAATTATCTTCAACCCTAATTAATCTTATTTGTAGCACTTAATAATCTAAAATATCTAATCATTCTCTTTATAGAAACTAATTTATTTGTTAATTACTGGCGCTGGTTAAAATATTAATTTAGCAAAAAAGCAACAGTTTAAGAACTCTTAATTAGCATTTATATTAACTTAGCGGTATTCTTTAATCTACGTATTACAAATTTAATCATAGTTATTATTTGCTCGATTATTCTCCAATGATAGCTGACTTGCACCAGATAATTAGCTAGTCAGAGGTGAAAAAGTAATTAGTTTATTAGATACCTTAAAAGTTATGATTTTTATGCATATGGTTTTTACAAGATTCGCTTTTGTTATGGATAATAAAAATATTTCTGCAAAAATTAAATTCAATGTGATAAATTTTATAAAAATAGTTAACTATAATTTGTTAGAGTAATTAAGTTATTTAAGCTTAATAAAACAAAAATAATTTTATAATGAGAAAAGTTATTAAATCTCTAGTTAACTTATTTGCCATGTTTTATTAATATATCGGAAATTATATTAAATAGGTTTATTACAAGTTTGATGATTTTCTTAGTTTTTTAAATAGTGGATATAATATATAATAGTTAAATAGTTTAACAGTAATAAGTTAAGTTTTACTCTTATAAATTAATATTATTAGCCCTATATTTATTATAATTAACAAATATTGTTAAAATTGCCACTTAAATATAGTTAAACTTAGTTTTTAAATTTTTAAATTTTTTAAATTCTTTAACTTGTTTAGTATTAAATTATTGGGACTCGTTTTTTGAAATTATATTTATGTAGAACAAGCGTGTGTATTTTAAATTACTTGCTAAATTATTATTGGCGTGATAAATTCAGTATTTTAGGCTAATAGTCATTGCACGTATGTTAAAACTAGTCAACTCAAGCTTATATTGGTTAAATCTATAACAAATCATGGATTTAAACGGTAGTGATTAGTTAGTGTCGATTTTATTAAAATATAATATCATAATGTCATGCATTCAATATTTTGGGCGAGACTGGCGAATCTCTTAATATCATCTGAACTTTTCAAATATGTAACCTTGTCGGTTATAATCGGGATGCTCAATAGATAGCAATCAAAGCTATCAGCTGCACACTAATAGTTAACTTAGTCAATTAACCCATATCATCTACGCTATTAATTATTAAATATGAATGTTAAATAAAATATTAATCTATTTAATTAATAGTCACATCGCTTTAACTCGCTTTATTTACTTATATAGATGGAAAAAGATTAATATACAAGTTCATTATCACAAGTTTATCGCAGTCAATCAAGCGCTAGTCCCTTTATGGATGCTAGATAACACTTTCTGATGATAATAATGCACTTGAATATATCACAATGTAACGCTCACTCTTAGATTTTATTTGAGAACATTAATCTGAGTTCTAAGCAATATATGTGCTTTTAGAATTTTGAAAAAAATTTCAAAATTCTAAATTGCAATGCTAAGCTACTTTCTTTCTCTAAAATTGTGATTTTAGCTCGATTAGCACTTCCCAATACTGTTAAGTCCGACCTTTCCCAAACAAAAATAATACGCACTTCCTTTCTCTGATGTCAGTCCAAATAAGATCATAATAACATTTAAGAAAGCTCTTATTGGTCGAATTTTCCGATTTTATTATTGTTTCTCTCTAGCGAAGATCAATCCCAAAATAATATTATTCAAAGGAATAAAGATTATACCGACCAAAAAATTAATTCTACTTAACTAACTCTGTTAATGAGTAATATCTACTTTTAGAATTAAATTACTTTGCCAAATCATAATCAGCAAATATTTATTTTTTCAAAAAAAATCCTCTCATGCGAGTTTTATTACTTTAAATACGCGTGGGTGCATATATATGTTAGTATCGTGATAGGTCACTTATATAATATAATTAAACTATCTTGCTCTTGTATTAAATAAAAAGCGGTAAAAGGGCAGTCTTGGACCCTTTTTAATAAAAAACAATAGTGTGGTCAGTTTGAAACAGGGATTTGCTCGTGATAATTAATGAGCCTTGTAATAGCACTAAAAACTATTATAGGGGATAAAACTGATTAGATTTAGAGATTAGCCAAGTATCAATTTGATCAGATAGAAAAATTATCAATAATAAAATCTAAAGCTTTGGTTATCAATCCCTAAGATCTCTAGTACACCTTATTTATATAGCTTTTTAATTATTTTTTATTTTTATGTTTCAGGGATTGGAGTTGATAAGGGTAAAATTTTTTTAATGGATTTTATTACCTCAATAAATTTTTTTATTTTTCAATTTGACCTTGTGATAATCCAAAAAGGAAATTATTAAAATTTTGCTTTTCTTAAATAGAATAATTTAATTGTACACCTAATTAAAGTTAAGCAAGTTGCTTGAAAATTAATGGCCTGTCCAAATTAGGTAATTTGTCTTTATAAATAAAATCCAATTTCAAAATTACTGGCTAATAAAGCCTGATTCGAATTTACAGAATTCAATGTTTTTAAGTATTGGTGTATTATATATTTTTGAAAGTTTGAAACCAAAAATAAACAGCAAAGACGAACCAGTGATGTCTTCTTTAAGTAGAATAAAATCATATTAAAGCTACAAGAAAGAAAAGTGTAATAATCGACTAAATCTCACACTATTTAATTGATAAGATAAAACTGAGTAATTATTAGCTTATACAGAAATGATTTCACTAATAATAATTTTAATAGTGACGATATAATAATAATAATAATAATTGTAAATTAATTATATGAATGGAGCATTACTCCTTATTTTATTATAATAATGGAATATTAAGCAGAAAACAAGAAGTTGTTTAATTAAAATTTTATTATATAACAGGATTAAATCGATATTAATATGATTAGAATAAGAGGGTTAGCTTTTGTTACAAATTTATTTTAACCATAAAATATCAGCTTAACTGATTATTTTACTAGCCAATCACTAGTAATCAAACACATATCTTGTTCAGTATTGTGACTGGCTTCAACCACATTATGAAAATAGTTAATCTGGCAAAACCCGAGGAATGCATGTGAGTTCTTAAGTCCTGCGGAGTGCTTGAAGGCTTGAGAATAAAGCTGAGTTAACTTTCAGTTCGAAATTTACAACTGAGAATTATTAAAAATTACAAATTATGCGCACTTAAATTCTTGGCTCTAATTGGATTATCTTATCTCTGGCTTGTCTTTTAAAGGAAATCTGTTAGTAGAGGTGGTTGAAAATATGCTCTTGACTAGGACTAGTACACTATTTACACTTTCTATTGTAATAGAGCTATTTTGTTTCATCCCTACGCATCACAATATAAGCTTAACTATTACTTAATTAATTGTAGACAAATTAACAGCCAATAAATAGAAATTGGCTGTTAAAACATCAACTAAAAATGTTTTTTCTATTAGAGTCGGTGTTTAACCTTGTATTAATCGCAACGAATAAATGGTACCACTGGGAAAGTTTTTATGAGTGTATTTATGTACAAATGGAGCTAATTAAGCCCAATTTAGTTCAAGTCTATGATCATTTGATTTTTCAGAGATTACAAATTGAGTAATACGCTTCAATCAACAATAAATGGTTAACTCAGATTAGTTATTGAATCAATAAGACTAGCTCTTTAACACTGAAGCTCTAAACTGACTAATCAACGGCAATACAACTGGCTTTAATTTTCAGCAATAATTATGGGCATTCGTTTCAATATGAAAACTTAAGTTCAATTCAATTGAAATTGGAAAACTTCATTAATTTTGCTCTATTTTACTAATCAACACCAATTTAAACAGTTTTAAAGTTGGTTGAATTGAAGTTTTAAAATGCGCACAGGTAAGAGGAAATGCTATTATGTCCAAGTCTATAATTATAATATATCACACCAGTATTATGGTATTCTCTCGCTAAATCTAGCTTGTTTCAACCATATACGAACTTGCCTTAATAATCAAGTATGCTATTTTTGTGTATTTTATAAAATCCAACAAATGGGCAATTGGATTTTTTCCCATTAGGTTTACAATTGAAAAATTTTTTTTGGATTTGAATTTATATTTTCTGATTAAAATTCACTTTGAATCTAATTTACTTCCTTTTCCCTTTTATTATTGTACAATACATTCGCTTAGTATTAAAAATTATTTTTTATAGTTTGATTTAACTCTTTTTACGGCTTGGGCCCTTAATAATTTACCTTTTAATATGAACGGCGTCCTGTCTCTTGTTCATTTCTGTGAGGCTCACGGGCCAACGGTTATGTTTAGTACCCAACTTCACCACCAGGACCAACCAGCTCGTTCCTTAATCAATTTCAGCGCTAATTTACCACCTCAACCCCCTTCCGCTAATACTAATTTACAAAAGCAATCAACAGCAAATATCGAGACTTATTTTAAAGATTTTTCTTTTAACTCTTCCTTATTATCTTCTTCCCTCTACTCATTATTCCCCTCTTCTTTCTCAACAGCTCCTCAAATCCCACCTAAGCCCACTCGAATAAGCGCAGAGTCAATACCTCAAAGACCTGCCCACCTTAGAAGTGAGAGCTTACCATACCCTAAAATGCCTCAAAGTTCTTCAAATTGCACAACTTGCTCAGTGCACTTCCAAGTGCCTAATCAAGCTGGCAATAGTAATAATAATAGCAAAGCCAAGGGGTTCATATCAACTGACCCCGAGGACTCTGAGTTATTATATACAACTACAAAATATCCTAGCCACCCTCAGCTTTACGCCGCGCTTAGACAAGCTTGCGTTAGAAGGTATGATAAATTGCTAAATTAGTAATTAACTCATTACTAATTTATATCTTAATTTAGTTTAAGTACAGAATTCTGCCCTGGTAGAGAAGGGCCAATAATGTTTGGAGATGAAAAGCACGGCTATTTATTAAGTTATTTATTTAAAGTTAGAGATGATCAAGCTAGAGGCTCGCAAAGAGTTTACTCTATTAACTTTTTAATGACCGATAGACACTACTTAGTAGCTAGTTTTACGTATTTAGTTAGGTATTATACACTTATATAATACTTTTATACAATCAATTAATAATTATTATATAGTAAATTTAGAGCTATAGTAAAATTTTTACAAAATAGAGCAGAGAGCAGAGTTGATAGTTTACTATCATCATCTAATCCTGACTGCGGAAGGAATAGCAAAGTGCCATCCATAAATAATTTATCAAATCACAATACACCGCCAACTTCACCCATATCCCCTAGCTTTAAAAGCTTGCCAACTTTACATAGAAGCCCAACATTTAATAGCGGTGACTTTACTTCCACATTAACCTCTGGTGAGTTTGATGATCCATCTTTAGCTAATAATAACTAATGTGACCATATTTTCTCATAGATCAATATTTACGCAGAAGATCGAGTCAAAAGCGCAAAGAATTAAGAACTTTGGAGGAATTAGTTAATGTCCCTGTAAGTAACTCAAATTAGCGCGTAGTTTAAATTAGTTGGGTTACTAAGATTGATTTAGTCCAATCTATTTTTATATTTTTCTATCTGCAAGGCATCTCACATCTTGGAAATTTATTCTATTATGTGTTATTGCTAGTGGATTTTTAATTTATTAGTTTTTTCCCATCAATTAATTTACATCCCTACATCTCCCGCTTTGACCAAATTCCCTTTTAAAGTAATATTGTTTACTAATCAGTATTCTATTTAGGATTTGATCATTACTCTGCACTTAGCCTTTTTCCACGATATTAAGAACTGGGAGTAAAAGAATAACTGAATCAATTCCCGTAAATACTTGGGATAGATGGGTTGAGCCCACAACAGTTAACTTGGATATTTTACCCGTTTCAGATGCTCGATTCCATTCAGGTAGCATGAGCAGCGATGTAAGCTCTATAACGCCGGGAACTCCTCCCTCAGAGTTTAGGATACATCACCTAGGACAATTGAAAAACCACTTGGATGTTAGTCAATTCTCCAAATTAATTTATAATCTTGTAATTGGAAACCAAGTAGTTATCAGATCATCTTACTATGATCTTGTAAAACAGATAATAGCTATTTTACAGGTAAATTCTATAGTATATCGGTATAATTCTCTTACTAATATAATTATATAGGATTTATTACCACATTCACTATATAACATTATGGAGTATGAATCCCACTATCAGCCATCTTACTTAACTAATTTGATAGGATTAAAGGAGGATGCTATAATCCCCAGCGATTTAGACACATCAAGCTTTGTTCTATTAAATATTTCACCACCTAATCATAGTGACGATACAATGGGATATCCTAAGTTCTCTTTACAATATGGCGCTCAAGTGCCCAAGGAGAGTCAAAACAGTAATTTAGGGTATTTAACCCGACTATTAACTATTTTAAACTGTCATTCCTCATTCTCAAAATCCCCCAATACGCTAATTCCAACCTCATACTTCTTATCTCAGCCAAATCCCGCAACAAGTAACAATCCAAGCAGTCCCAGCAGTTACTCCGCCCAGCACCTTAGGTTAAAAGTGATTGGTCTTAAAGAGGAGTGGAGCTGCAAAGGCAGGATATTTGCTCAATATTTACGTTCAAAGTCAATGTTAGGAGCTGATCCAAGCGTTGATCTATCAAAATTCTTAACTCTAATCAAAGTTGCACCATCAGATCTCCCAATCCTTAGACTATTTGCCACAGTTTTAAAACCTGGGAGAAAGTAGTTTATGCCAGTTTCCAATTCATGCCAATCAAAATTAATAATTCAAAAACTATCACTATTTAATACTTGGCTATACTTCAAGGGTTTTTAAGTATATATTTGGGTGTGTATTGTAGAGGCGATGGTTATATTTTATAACATATGACAGATAAATTTTAGTATAATTTACTATTGAAAGCAGGGTAATAATCAATACTTAATTTCGACCAATTCCAGCAAGTTGAAAGTTATCTCTCAGGAAGGAGTAAATTATATGAAAAGTCAATATTGGCTATTGTTAGGGAAGAAGGCGACAAATAGTTGGTATTTATCCGAAATACGAATAGAGAGAGGAGTCAAGGCTGCCAACTATTAACATCAAAATTAACTTTTATTTACTAATTAATCAACACAATAACAAACTAAAAGCGCATAAAACGCATATATACAGCAAGAATGGTGTATATAGACTAATATCGCATCCACTAATTAACATTAAACTCTATCTTTTCAATTTTTATAATACTAATCAAAAAGAATTTTGTATTAAAAAATTAAAAATTTTGTACTAATATAATATAATAAAATTTTTATTTTCTTTCTTTAACTCGCTCATACTAGTTAAATTAAAAATGATTACCCGCGAATGTTTTTTGCTGCTCTTTGTTCTTATTACTTTACATGCTCTGTACTAGTATAAAGTCAATTAACATAAGAATTTTTTGTAGATGCAAGTCAATCAATAATTTGTGGTATAATTTTTATTCAAGTTTTTTTCTTATTTTGTTTCAAATAGTAATATTATTATTAAATAAGCCCACATCTCAATCACAAAGTTTTAAAATTTGAACCACACCAAATTAGGAAATTTAAACAAACTTGAGTAAATTTTATTAAGCTGCAAGTTTTAGTTGTTTAATTAACATTTAATAAATTCGTTCACCACAGGTTTTGTTATTGGTTATAAATCGTTTTTTTTGCATGCAAGAAAATTTAACAAAACTTGTCATTTCCTAATTTAGCAAGTTGGCAAATTATTTGATTGGTTTATTGTTAATTGTATGTGGAAAGCTTATTGCTACTAGTTAACAGCTGTTGTTATGTATTTGTTAAATGGAATTAAATACTAGTATAAACAGTTACTAGTCGTTTTATTCTATTTGGAATTTAAATTCTCTCTGTATCACCCTTGGTTACATACTCCATCAAAAATTAACGTTTGTACAAATTCTAGACTTGCTGAATCCAGAAAAATTAGATGTCTAATTTGAAGTCAAATTTGGTAAATAAATCAGTTTTTAACTACAATAAAATCCATCTGTTGCTTAGCCTTAATTAATCATTATTACACAAAAAAGATTATCTTTCCATTATTCAACAAAGTGAGGGATATAAAGTTAATTTGATTGATTATATAAATCTATCTTTTTTTGATTTCGGTTAAAGTGTTAATTTTAATATGACAGGGGCGATTCTTATCAAATACCTCATTAATCCTCTCCTACATAATTTCAAGTTTATTACACCCAAAATAAAACTTAATCCAAATCCAAATTAACTTTTATTTAATAAAAATTGCCGAGCTTTCCATATCATTTTATTCTATAAATAAATCTGATTTTTATTTCCATATATGCTTTTATACTTGGTTTAGTTTTTCTTTGCTTTTTTCTACTTTAGCAGGCTATTTTTAGAGCTTTTATGGTGTAGTTAATTGGAGTGAGTCTTATTCGAATTAGAGGAGATGTGCATATGATATTTATTAATTGATGTTATTTAAAGCGTTTAAAAATATAACAGTTGCATGTAAGTTGGAGTAATTAAATAGATTATTCTAAAGCTTCTTGAATTTTACTATAGTAGTTAAAATTAGATATAACTTAAATTAATTGCATTATGAAATGCATTTAATAAACGGAAAATTGAGCATCAAGTAAATTTCTTCCATAATAGTTATCCTATCTTGCTTAAATTCTATAAATCTAAGATCTCTTGCTTTCTTTAATTTCTTTCAATAAAAACTTGATCAACAAGTTAATTTTTGAAATTCAGATTATTCCAGTAAAGTATAATTGTATGCATTTAATCCTTAATTATGTATGCTAAACTCATTGAAGTGTCCGTTATTTAAATTAATTATTTTTATTATGTAAAAAATTATTTATAAATCATGATTTTAATTATATTACACTTTTAATTAATTTATGTTAATTGTTGAATAATCAATCTTTACATCTTTTACTATAATAGCTGATTAATTAATAAAGTAAATCAGTTAGCTATATTCAAGCACAGTGATAACTTAAAAATATTAATACATATGGGCTAGATTATCAAACCTACAGATCTATAGATCTTGTTCAAGCTGCATCTGGATAGATGAAGAGTATAAAATTTGATATATTGAAATTTAACTATATAGATGTTAAATACTGCTTGATAATAATGCAATAACTATACATGTGTGAATATTAAATGCTAAAGTTTTAGTTTATTCAATTTTCTAATACAATGTAACCTTAATCCTGTTACTAGCATTATACGCTAACTTGAATCGTAAAATTAAAGCAGTTTTTAAAATTACAAACCATACTCGCATTATTATAACTAGTAACGGGATTCAGACTACATTGCAGTAAATCTATATAAATTAATTGTGAAAATAATTAAATAGCTTTTTATGCCTTTGGTTCTGCTATTATTTTAGATAATAATATTTATACTGCGTTAACTATGTGTAGATTATATGATTGTATATTTAGTTAGCTTATAGCAGTTAGAATTAAACTATTATATCATCTATGCTATTAATAATTCTTTTCTATCAAATACATCTACTAAGCTTTAGCATTAATATTAAAAAGATGTAATAATCAAATCAAAAGTTAAGCATATGCCAATATTTTCTATTATAAAGAGTTGAGAGTCTAGGCAAAATGCTGTATATTATATCTTAAGACTAATGATAGAAAATATTGTAGAACATATACTTAGAGGTTCATTTTAAAAAAAACAACTTTAAAAGCTTGAAATCAATAATTAAACTTGTGCATTTGAATATCCCATAAAAATAATAAATTAATTAAAATCATATAAAGGGGCAAAATACTGAAAAAAAATAATGCAACGAAAAAAGTATAGAGAAATAGATTAATTAATAGCTATGATAAACCCAAAGTTTAGTATTGAACAAGAAGCAGATTTTATTACTTTAAAAATTTACACACCTTATATTAAGGCTCAAAATGCTGAGTTTTTAATTGATGGAGCTCAAATTAGATTTTTATTGAACCCTTACTTTTTAAGGTATATAGCCAAAATAATATCCTTTTAAATTATTAACTTAGTTTTAAATAATAGATTGACTTTGCCAGGTCAAGTTATTGAGGATGAAAGGTCACAAGCCAAATACGATTTAGCAACTGGATATTTCACAGTTCAGCTATATAAGGTGAACCCTGGGGAGCATTTTAAAGATTTGGATATGTTATCCAAGTTATTAGCAACTCAAAAGGAATTGGATACTGGTGTAGAGCGTACTCAAATTAAAAAGCCTTTGATTGAAGAGTTAGATTTTGATGACTTAAGAAATCAGTTAGAGGAAGAGACTGAAGAAGGTAAAACTGTCGCAAAATGCTGAAGTAACTATTACTCACTTTTGATTTAGATCCTTTTGATTGGGAATTACCTCAGCAAATCGTTGATGAAGTAAACAATGTATACTTATATTCAAATTTAACCTTATTAAATTTATTGATAGGAAAAGCCTTTACTAAACCAAGTTTACTACGGTTTTAATAACCAATACAGTGGATATTTCCAACACGTTCAAATGACTCCAAATGAAATTAATGAAATTGATAATCCTGAAACCACTGCTCCTTTGGACAGGACAAACGAAAGAATTCAAAAAGAAAATGAAAAGTTTGATGAAGATTACTACATGTAAGATAATATACACATTTTATAAATCATAATACTAATATTCAATATAGGAGTGATTTTATGTTCCAAGATCAAGAGGAATTCCAACAAATCCTCAACTATCGCCCTATTTGGCATGATGTATTGAGCAGGTTAACTTCTACCAACCCACCTAAGCCTTCGACTTCATTAGTGCAAGAAGTCAATCCAAATTCTTCTAATTCATTAATTCAAGAAGTCAGCCCTAATCCACCTACAGTATCTAGTTCCTTAATCCAAGAAGTTAACGCTCCTGAACCTTCAGCATCTTTAATAGAAGAAGTTAACCCAAATCTCCATACTGGTAAACTATTAATTACAGTAGTAGATTCTCAAGATACTTCTAGTTTGGAACAGAGTTTAGGTAAATATTTAATTATATTACCTATATTAAATATTCTAAAATTAAATTTATTAGATAAATTAAGCATCACAAAGCCAAATCCATCTGAAGCTGATCTTAATGAATTACAATTTAATGATAAAGAAAAAGAGATAATGAGAAAATTACCCAAGAAGTCATGTAAGCTTGAAATATAACTAAATTATATTTTTACTAACTTATCTTAGATTTAATCAACGACCCTAAGTCACTTTACTTAGGACTTGTAGACTTAATGTACTGCTATTCTTATAACTTACGCACCAATTTCGGTGAGAATACAGTTGAAAGTACTTGGATAATAGGAAAATTAAGTCCTACCCTATCCAGTTTAGAAACTTTTCAAAGCTTAAAACATTGTGTAGTAAGCTTATTCAGAAGATCTTTATGCTATCCCCTCTATAGAAACTTCAAATTGTGTGAAGTTTTAATTGATGATGTTTATAAAATCTTTAAACTTGGCCAGCGTGCTATATTAAAGATTTTACTAGAGTTAAAGGATTTATTCGATCATAATGACTTGTACTACAGATATAGCAAATTATTCTTTGATGATTACTGTAATTGGGTGCAGATTCATGCTAAGTAAGATATTGCCATTTCTATATTAATAATTTATACTGATTGGTTAATTAGGCCCCATATTCTAAAATCTTTAGCCCATCAATTGCGTCATAATACTCAAATTAATAAGAGTGATATTGATTGGGACCTTGAAGAGTGGGAGAATTTAGCTCAAGAAGCTCAGGAGGAGGGATTTGTTGAAGATATGGATATCGATGAAGAAGATGAAGAATTTAATTAATAATATAAGTAGTAAAGTATTTATTAAAATCTATTGAATCATAATATAAATATTATTATTAACAGTTATTATGACATGAAATGATTATACGATGTTGTTTTAATAATAGAGATGAATATAACACTCTCACTCAAAGCTAGATATTATTCCACTTAGAAGAGTTGGTTATTTATTTAAGCTACACTAATTTTGTAAAAAACTAGTTTTATTATTGAAATTCAACGTTATTTGTAAATTTTGCTTATATTGATTAATTAATGTTTTTTAAC
>KQ964427.1:202359-222066 GCA_001566745.1 Conidiobolus coronatus NRRL 28638
GATATTTTAAAATCTGATCAATAAAAAATTCAAAGTTTTGAACAAGTTAAAGAGATTTTAAAAATTGTTCAATATCAAATTGGTCTTGATTTCCAGACTTTGTAATGACACCTTTTTCAGTTACAATCCCGTCAATAAGACTAGCAGGAGTTACATCAAAACCAGGATTCCAGACTTGAATGTTGGGATCAGCAACTTGAACGGTAACAGATGATCCATCGGCTGCTAATCCTGATACTGAAGTTAATTCTTTAGAAGGACGCTGCTCAATAGGAATACTAGCTCCTGTTGGAAGAGTGAGATCGATGGAAGTGGTGGGTGCGGCAACAAGGAAAGGAACATTATGATGCTTGGCTAATACAGATAATTGATAAGTTCCTATTTTGTTGGCAGTATCACCATTGGCGGTGACTCGATCAGCTCCAACAATTACAGCACTTAAACCTGTTTGATTCATAAGAGCTCCAGCCATATTGTCACAAATTAAAGTGGCTGGAATATTTTCATAAACTAATTCATAAGCAGTTAAGCGACTTCCTTGATTGTATGGACGAGTTTCAGTGCAATAAGCATGCTCTAATGCTCCAGAGCTGTATAAAGAGCGAATAATTCCAAGAGCAGTACCGTGTCCAGCAGTGGCAAGAGATCCAGTATTGCAATGAGTTAAAACTTTAAGCCCTTTATTACCCTTTAATTTAGTGAGCCATTCTGATCCATACTTTCCAATATTTAAATTGTCTTGAACATCCTGTTCTAACATTTTCTCAGCAGCAGTAATGAAGGATTGAATAATTTGTAGTGGATCTTGACTAACCTGTGATTCAGAAGCAACCAAAGAAGAAAGTTTGCCACAAGCATCGAACAAGTTTACAGCTGTTGGTCTTGAAGTTTTCAAGTAGTCTAGCGAGTCATTAATATGCTTCAAAGCCTCTTCAGCTGTAGTGAATTGGGATTTGGTATTATGAAGCTGAACAGCTAAAGATAACACAGCTACAATAGCTATAGCAGGAGCACCTCTAACCTATAATATAAAATTAGCTGACTCAAAAAACAGTGAAATAAAGAGGCTTTTAATACCTTCATTGATTTAATAACTTCATGACCTTGCTCAATATTTTCGACTTTAATATAAACAGTTTTATGAGGTAATTGTAATTGATCTAGAATTTCTAATTCATGATTATCGTATTTAATTGCTTTAAGAGTTCTTTGAGCCATTGTATTAGTTTATGAAAGGTAAAAACCGAAGTAAAGAAGCAGAGTACAAACCAATAGCAATCGATTTAATTCACATACTACAAGTAATCAATTTTTAACCAATCAATTTTCTGATTGCATCACCATTTCTAATTCATGCTCAAGTTTCTTTTTTCTCAACCAAATTTGCTAATAAAAATTAGCCTAATAAAATTTGTATTTTTCTAAATTTTGGCTTATTGGTTGTCAAAATTTACAAACTTAATTTTAATATATAACTCATTTGGTTTTAAAAGGATATATAATATAAGTTAAATAGGATAAGAAATAAAAATAAAAATTCATAATTTATTGCTATTTTAGTACTTTATAAGAAGTATTTAAGATCGGTTCAACAATTGCTGTTTCTAGTATACTTGCAAAAATACCAAAGTCATTATATAGTATATTTTCATCAAAGTAAAAATATAATATATATATATATATATAATTGAGCTTAAAATAAAGCCAATGCCTTTGAAAGATTAGATTTAGCGATGTGTAGCTGCAAATGATTTATTAATAAATAATCTGTTCCATGGTTAGTAGTCTTTTGAATAAAGTGTGAAGGGCTAAAGTTATCAAAGTGAATTATTATACAAATGAAAACAAACTCAAACTAATTTAAATTCCTTGAACTTGGTAACTTTTTGATGACGATCCAATATCCAGCCTCTACAAAACTCACTTATTTTAAAGTGATTTATATGGGAATATTTTTTATCTACAGCTTCAAATTTAGTAGGGGTCCCTAGCGTTGTAATAAATAATTGAATACAAGGCATCATTTCCTCCTCCTTATACTTGGAATAAAATTGCAGCGTTTCATTCCATACTAAGTTATGAAGAATTAACCTAGCAAGGTATATAGCGCTTGCTGCAATGAGAGAACACCTAAATTTTATAAATTCGTGATTCAGTAAACTAAGTTCGAGTAAGTATTTTGCAGCTAATCTATGTTCCTTATTATACGAATCAGCCATTGAAAATCTCCTCAAAAAGTTCAAAGGATTTGGGTAGTTTATATCAAAGTCAACCACCGTCAAGATGTATCTCTCGCTCTCAGCTACCTCATCTGAGGTAAAAGCATTTGCTGCCAAATAAACGAGCTCAGATATTTTAGGTATAAACTTTTGTTCAAATTTTGCTGAAATTAAAAGGCTGGTAGCTCCTATTAACTGAAGCTTCTTATCTTTAACGGTCATTTTAGATAAAAACCTATCCAATAAATTAACGCTTAAAAATAGAATTTCTGGCACCATATCAAATTTAGAATGTACATCCACTAACCAATCTACAAGGGCAGCTCTTTTCTCCCAGGTTATGTCTTTTAAGCTATCCATATAGTTTGGAGGGCACATATATTCCGTTTCTATCTCGTATAAATATTCAAAGTATTCCTCAGCATACTGACTACACATCATAGGATCATCAGATTCTTTCAAGTATAAATCTTCGACAATTTGATCATTTGCTTCTATAATCTCGCTCTTTTTTTTGCTTAATGGCGAGTGCGTGTTGATAAAGGTATCGGGAACGTTAGATATATCATGAGTCGAGTCAAAAGGCTTTCCAGGTGCTGCAGGAGGCGATCGCTGTTGGTTTGTAAAGTTTGGAGTGCCTATAATTTGGTCCTGTATTGTTTACAAATATTAAAATATGCGTATTTTTATAATAAAGAGAGGACTTTATACCTGTTCCATTTGGTTTTCTTTTAAAAATTATTTTTTATAGTAATAAAAAGTTTTATTTATATTGTTGAATTTTAAGCAGTATCAATTTAAATTCTTAAATATTCAGTATTATTGAATAAAATTAATGGGACTTGAATTTTAGTTAAGTGTAACATTGACGAAAATTTCATCACTTTTTATATTAATTAAAATTATGTTTAATTTATCAATAGGCTAAAATTTTGGATAAGAGGCGAGTCGATATTTAATAGCGCGTTATTTTAAGTTGAACTTGGGAAGTGGATGAGCTTCAGTGTTTAGAACTAGTTTTTCAATGTCAAAAAAGTCCTCTGAGCTAAATAGTAAGTAGAAATATTTTAAGGTCTCAGCTAAAAAGAAAGTCTCCATTTTATCGTCTAATATAGGAGGAACAACCGAAGAGTCCTTCAAGCTAGTATAACCTCCTGTTTCCACTTTACAGTGAGTTTCAAATGCTAAAAACATTTCCCATCCTCTTTCCCTATAAATAGGATTTTTGGTGATTCTATAAAGTATAAATAGCGATTCAATAGTTTCCGGTCTCAGTAAGTTATGAACATCTGCTGGCTTAACATAAGTATCATAGTTGTTATTCTGATCTGTGTTAAATACAGTAATCTCTGAGGCAAGCTTGGTTGGGTGCATTGTGTAAGTAGCCCAGCAGGTTTCAGTAAGATGCTCTCCTAATAATAACGCCTCTTCATCAAATCTGCTTAATGGGTTATATTTATGCATATTGGAGTCTGGAGACTTATGCAGCAAAGATGGATGAAATTTGCCCCCAGTAGCACCCAATGCTAGTGTTCCTCCCAAAAAGCAAACCAAATGATCCATCTGAGGCGATATTGACTTTGGATTGTATGTAGTAATCTCTCCAAAGAACAAATATCCAGTTGGGTAAGTTTTGCGTAATAGCACTTTTTTCATACCTTCAATAGATAGATCATACATTCTGCGGAAATTTGGCTCCTCCCCATCAGTAAGAAGATACTGCTTGAGTAAGTATTCATAGTAACTATCACCTCTAGAACCAAGACGAATATCGACTCCAGAAAAGCCACCAGTTTCAGGATCAAGGAAAATAGGTACAAGCCCTTCGATTTTAGGTAATTTCTCAACCATATCGTTAACCTTCTCAACAGCATCAAAGTATTTGGTTTGGTTTGTGATATGGGAGAGATATTTAAATTCAAGTTGAATCGTAGTTGCTTCAGAGGTAGACGTCAACTCTCTATTCTCAGGAGGATATGGCTGGCGCGTAATAAGATTTAAAGAAGCACCAGGAATGCCAGATTTAGTGCCAAAACTGCCCATCAAACGATCTGCGAGATCTGTTGCCTTATCTATTAATATTTGATCATGTGAACCTGTAAGAAAATGAGAACTTAATATACCGCCGAGTACACGGATGGTGGTTTCGAATACATTTAGATACTCATCCTGAGCGAATGTTAGCTCATTTACAACCCAGTCTCTTGCTTTTTGATACTCCTCCTCCAAGCCCATTAAAACCATGGTGTCCATGCTATCAATGATAGTAAACCCAAATCCTTTAGGCACAAAGTTATGACCTTCTTTTCTTATTGGAAAATACTCGTCCATACCCCAAGCATCCCTCTCATAAGCACTCCAAGCATGTTTAAAAGCTTTTACTACCATATCTTGACGAGCTCTCCACAAGTCATCAGGATCTCTGGATACTTCTCTATTTTCTGCAATACTACTACCTAGTTTAAAGCAAGTTAAGCTTCTTCTGGTCACAAATAGGATTTATTAATTTATAATTTAATTTAGAATAATTTTTATCATGTTCAATTTGAATATTTTGTACAAATTTATAAATGGCGTATGCCCCAATTAATATTAATATTATCGAAATTCCCTATATAAGAGCGATTAATTAGTATTTGGTATAGAGTTTTTTTAATATATAATAGCGAATAAAGGTAAATAATAACTGAATGTTAATGTATATATTACGAAAATATTACCTTGTACATATCGTACTAGAATTGAAATTGACTTTAAAGTTTAGTATTTTTTAGAGTTTTATAGTTTTATATAAATGATTAACAATAAAAAAGTTTATTTTGCACTTGCATCAATTTATAAACGTCATTTATGTTGATTGGCCAATTATTCAAAGGTTCATTTAATTTGTGTTTAATTGCAAGTTTCTTTAATACTTTTGAATAATATGATTATATTGAAGACCTATATATAGTTGGTTATAAGTCAAAGGTCACTGCTATAAATATTTTCCAATAAGTATTATTTGAAATATGAACTATTAACAATTCTCAATAAACACTAATATACATTGTACTTGGCTCTTTTCATTCAACTATTCACTATAATTGAAATGAAGCGAATATTTGATTCTATTAATAAGGTGAATTTACATCTGGATATTTGATAAGCTGCCAAGGTTGAATTATTAAACTTTTAAACTTTAAACTTATTAATAAATGTCCATTTAGATTCATTGAACAAATATTTATAGCCGATATATATCATTTAATATTCACACTAATAAGTTGGAATCTTTATGATTAAGCTATTTTAAAGCTCTATTCTTTCAAAGATCAAATAACTACCAAAACTAAAATTAATTTTATTAAAATTGAATTTTTATTAGAGTAGCCTGTTACATAGCTGATTTAAAATGTCCAAAGCTTATTATTTAATTCAATATATGGGTATGAGAACTATATCAAATAGAAGAGTATATATAATACTTTAATATTTTATAAATATAAACTTTAATATGTAGAATTAGCTATATAATATAACAGTGCTTAGATTTAACTCTATAATATATATGTTGCAATACAAGGAGGCTAGTCGCTAATCAGAAAGCAATTCACAGCCATACTCGCGTACTTAAAAGTTTTAGCTTATATTACCATATGCTCATAGAAGCATCAGAAAGATCATAGACTATTACTATGTTTTATACAGCATACAATGTTCAACAATGCCAAAATTGCAAGATCAAATATTAAATATTGAGATCAATGAAGTATCATTATTAATTAATAACTAATAACTTTCGTTTGTCTATTATCTCGTTATATAACTTCCTACTTTAAAGTTAATCAAAAATCAAAAATATAGCCATTTGAAAGTTGGTAACTTGATATGTGTAGATTTTGAGTAATCGAACTGTATCTATATAACACAAACAAATACTCAGATATATGCATAAATAATATTCAAATATGATAATTGATAACCCAATAACTGCGCTATATAGCTACATTTAAATAAATTTTTTTAGTAAATTTTTATTATTAAAACCTTACTTTTTTAAAAATTATTTGCCATTTTAACATTACTCAAATCTATCAATTTTTATACTGCAATAAAACAATGTAAATGAATAACATGATTTTTACAAACCTCATCTTGAAATGATATCATAATTATATCACAATGTTTTAATTTTTAAAATTTTTATAATAATGGAAGAAGTAAAGCTATAATGAGCGCATATTTACAATTTTGAAAAATATCACATATCTAATAATCAAACTTACCTAATATAAACGTAATACAGCCCTGTAATTTTTTGTGCTATGGCAATTTAATCAAATTAATCAGAGTCACAAGTACAGCCGAATAACTGGTGAAAAAAGCAATATATTTTGGCAAAGTTTATTTTAGATAAAAGATACAAGTGCTATTATCTATGTCATATTCTTAATATAGTTTATGAGTTAAAATTTGATTAACTTGATAAGTATCACTAAATATAATTTCCCACTCCTTTAATACTCTGATTAATAATCATTCGATAATTCGACTTGGACTATCTATTTGCAAAGTGTTAATTTTTAACTTTTTATAATCTTCAAATTAAAATCCCACACTATGCATTAATTAGACCAAAATTTTGTAACTTATTAAATCAGTTTTATATCCTTAGTTAATTCTTAATTATTTAAAATATAAAAAATTAGAAAATGGTATTAGAAAAAGTTGAATCTATTTTAATCGAGCGCTCAGAGTTAAGAACAATCCCTTCTAGCCATATTAGTTACCGCTTAACAGTTAGAGCTGCAGTTCGCTCCTGGACCGTTTGGCATCGCTATAGCGAATTTGTTCAGCTTTCAAATGATTTGAAGCGTGCAGTGCCTAGCAAAACTTTTCCTTGCCAACTTCCTCCAAAAACTTCTTTTACTTGTATTAGTTATGACGATGAAGCCCTTATTCACCAAAGACGTGTTGGATTACAGGCATTCTTAAGGGAAATTTTGTTGAATAAGGATGAGAGCTGGCGTAGTACAAAGGAATGGGCACAGTTTTTGCAAATACCCTCAAATAGAACCAATAATCAGAATGAAGAGTACTCAAGTAAAGGTTGGTTAAGTCAACATTCTGTGCTACAAGAATTAGTAAGAGATATTCGCTCGACTTTAATAAAAAGAGAGGCCGCATTTTCTAAAGGAGATCAGTCATTAGCGCACCACCTTGCTGCACAAGCTAGAAGGCAATTAGTTGGCTTAAATACTCAACTTACTCAACTAGATATATCTTTAGCAGCGCTTGCAAAGGGCCCAAATCCTTCATTATCAGAAGGTGAACTTTTAAGACGCCGCAATCTTTTATCTCATTTAGAAAACGAAAAGCACGCCTTAATGCAGCTTGCACAAAAGAATGTTTCAGACCACTCTTCTTCCAGAGCAGTAGGTGCTGCAACTGAGTCAGACCGCTCTGAACTTTTCCGAGTCACATCACCTATTCATTCTAATCGTGTATTCGGTAGAAAACCAGACCCTAAAGAAACAGCTGAAACTCGACAACTAGATAACGCAGATTTGCTCCAGCTTCAAAAAGATAAAATGGTTGAGCAGGATGACTACGTTGGTCAATTTATTTCTATTTTACAGAAACAAAGAAATATGGGAGATCAAATAGGTGAAGAATTAGATTATCATAATCAATTATTAAACGAGTTTAGCATGGATGTAGATAATACAGAAGCTAACATTTCTAAAGTAAATGAAATGACTAAAAAGATCCGCTAACCGATATACTAAACTCATATGATTCTGCCTTTCCCCGCCGATTTATTATCATTGAATTAATCTATTAAAATTATGTAAATAATACAATAACTACAGTACTACATTTATATACTTTATTTTTATTTAATATATTACGAGCAATTTTTATCTACTTAAAATTATTAATGATTGAAATTAATAATCATTTAGCTATATATTCATTTTTCATAAGATTTTTGTCACATTATGAATAATTAGTGAACATGCTATATTAAATATTGTAACTACAAATCTAAATAAAATTCATATATAAAGATAGCTAATTGCTATTGTAAAATAGCCATAATAACTATTCAATATTAATGGTGAATGCATAGTTTTATTATAGATATAAATTATGTTATTAAAGCTATGATAACTGATCGCTAGTATTGGAACCACATGCTAATTTGATTTAGGTTGTATTGTGAAGATATTGGACATATTCGTTTATAAAATTAAGATCAGCATTGCCAGATGTATAAATGAATAGTGTAACGATGGCTGTACAAAAGTTTAATGAAGCTAAGTAAGTGCTATTTCTGCTAAATTATAAGATTTCTTCAGTAAACTTAAAGTTTTCCAATCTTTTATACAAATCATCTCTTTGCTTTTGAAGTAATTCAGCCTTTTCATTATCTATTTTCTATAAAAATATATTAGTATAAAGCTCAGTCTAAACTAAATATTAAAATACCTTCGAAGGACGACCAGGCCTCTTTTTAATGGGATTGTCGTCGGTACTTGCTTTACTAGCTTGTCTTTTTTGAGTCTTATTCACGTTTCTACTCTTCAAAGGCGAGGCTGTACTCTTGCTTAATTTAGCCTTTTTTGTTGTAGCTGGATCATCCTGGACTTTAGATTGACTTCTCAATCGAGCAGAGCTTCTTTTATTTACAGTACTATCTTTTTTAGAATTTTCAATATCTATGCCTACATTAGAAGGGTTGATAGAATCGCTTATACCACTAATGTCATTATCTATTGATTTCAAAAATTCTTCAAAGTCTTTTCCTGCTCCAGGTTTTGCAGGAGTAGATGAAATAATATCCTTGCCATTCTTATTAGGCTTAAACGAGTTTCTAATAAAGCTCAAATCATTGAGTTCTCTGGAAGGCTCTTCAACTTGGTCAATTTGATTTTTTACTTGGGCTTCAATTAAGAAAAATTGGTCCAAAATGTTTTTAGTAGAAGATACCTTGACTGGAGTTATATCTATATCTGTGAACGAAATATGTCTTTCGTCTTTTTAGAAGACTCTTTTCGAGCATTTTTAGTAGGCGTCTTGACCTGTCTTTTTTTTGGCGTAGATGATTTCTCCTCTAATATTGGAGATACAGTGAAACGTGTCTTTTTAATAGAAGCAGTTTTTTTAGTAGGAGTAGAAATTTCTTTTTTAGTGGGGGTGGATTTTATTCTTGGGCTTTGTCTTTTTTGAAACTTTGGCATATCAATTAAACTTAAATTAAATAACAATTAAATAAACTCAATTTTCCTTCCAAGACCTCTTTTATACCTGTCTCGTCACTTTTTTCTTTAGGCGAATTTGATTGGCTAGTTCTTAATCATCTACTCTCCAAATTTGGAATATTCCCTGATTTTTTCTATCGTTTTCTATAACAAAATTATCATTTTTAAAATAGCTTATTCATGCTTTATACTATAATTTGCACTCCAATAAAAGCTTTGTTATAGAGTTACTGAAGATTATATTTCTATCATTATTTAGTATAGATCCTTCAAAAGATCTGCTAATTTAAACCATCGACTTTTAAATTAATATAAATAATCTTGAATGTAATTTTTTTACCTTGATACATTTTATGCTTACAAATTATTCAAAATATATTAGTAATATATCATATTGATCAATGCATATATGCTTGTTTTATTTCTATTATTTTTTCAATTAAATATAATATCTATTTTAATTTTCTGTATACTTAGACTTATTATTGCATTTGAACGGAAATACTGTCAAAATAGCTACCGTATTTTTGTCTTTGAAACATTTAGTAATCGTTAAAAGTCCAAGTGCATGCAAATGACCATGAAACTAAAGTAAATATATTCAATTAATCATTATAATATACTTCGTAGAAATGTCAAAGTAAAGTCATTTAAAACAAATTGAAATTTAATAGATATTAGAGTCAGGAGTTTCGTATGATACTCAAGTGCAAAAAATACTATATACCTTCATACTTATGAAGCTTAAAGATATTTGGTATTACTGCACAATTATTAATTATAAAGTTTTAAAGGTCTAAAACGATGATACTTAGCAAGTATTTATGTACATGATTTATATTTAATAACAAAAATCGCAATTAATATTGAATTTCAAATATTATAACCAAGAAAAATATTCAAGTTTGCAAACTTATATAATTGGAGCAGTGTTCATTTATGGTAATAATAATGTATATGGTAGAGAAGCGAAGATATACATTCTAAAAACAGTAAAGGAGTCTTAGTTATATGGTTACTTTTTAGCACTCCATAAAATTTGTTTTTAAAATATAAATTTAATAGTAACCAAAAGAATGTGGTTTTTTAACATAATTTTAGCTCTCAAATCTATACTTTGAGTAAATGCCTATTAGTAACAGCAACTAATAGCAAGTAGAGCTGAGCAATAATAATAATATATAGTAATACTAAGACTCTAATAAATAGTTTTTGTTAAAGTAGTTAAAATAAACAGTTTAAAGTTATGGTTATTTACTAAATGCTAAAATTTAAATAAAAGTTAATAAAACTACAGTCTGGGGAGATAAATGATTAGTAGGGAGGGGGAGGGGGAGGATACATCATTCCTGGATGGCCCATAGGAGGAGGAGGGGGAGGGAGCATTCCATTGACTGGCATAGGCATTCCACCGACTACAGGAGGAGCACCACCCATGAAGGGAGGATATGCTGGTTGGGCTGGTTGGTTTCGCTTGGCTTGAGAAGCCAATAATCTTTCAGCTTCTGAACCGTGTCTTTCTCCTTTACCATCTTTCTTAAATCCATAACTGACTGTAACAGGTTTATTGGCTAAATATTGTCCATTCATACTCTCAATAGCCGCATCACTGCTTTCAAAGTTATCATAGCTAACAAACCCGTATCCTTTACTAGCGCCAGTCTCTAAATCTCTAGCTACTTTAGGTGTTTGTATAAGTACACCAAAAGCGCTGAAAGTATCAAATAACACTTTTTCATCAACAGAGGGGTCCAAATTACCAATAAACAGAGTTGCTCCAACGTCCAAATTCTTTCTATCAGATGCAGATTTATTCACACGAATTGGTTTCCCAAATAATTTGATCATATTCATAATTCTGATAGCGTAGTCGGCATCGTCTTCAGAAGAATATTCACAGAAACCATAACCCATATGAGTCTGTGTAACACGATCTTTAGGTAAATGAACATTAACAACTGGACCAGCTTGAAGCATTAGCTCCCAAAGCAAAGTTTCACTACAACGATCATCTAAGTTACCTACGTATACTGTAGCATCTTGATTTCTCTCTGTTTGCTGTGCCATTATTTAATTAACTGATTAAGTATTATTTATGAACTTTGTTTCACATTGCTGCCTGATTTTTGGTTTATTTAATCTTATTTTAATATTCTTATTTTTATGGGATAGAAATATTTCTTAACCATTTAAATGTGTCAATGATTATATTTGAGTAAATATGATATATTTTAAATTGATCAAGTCGTATGTTCAATTTTCTATCTCAATCTCTCCTATATATACCAATCCAAGCTATATACATAAACTTTTAAATATTAAAAAACAACAAGTATAATATTTTAGTCCTAATTTTAACATACAATAGCTTGGCTTCAAGCTCTATTGGAAATAATTATATGTTAAATAAAATTAGCTAACCAAGTGTAAAATGAACAAATCATATATAACATTTATTACTTGATCATATTAAATAGTATGTTTATATACTATTATATAAATTAACAAAATAATAAATCAAAATCATTTAATAAATTGACAAACCAAATTTAGTAAATGACTGTTGAATCATCATTATTTGATTTTTGTTCAAATTTCAGATTTTTAAATCCTATTCGCTCTTATCCTAATTCCCAAGTTTAAAAATATACTATTCATACCTATTAATTAATGAAATATTCAGTATAAACCTTATTAATTAATATAATACTTTAATAATATCAGTAATCGTTAAACACATTAGTTATAATAATGAACAGTTATAACTCTGACCCAAAGATCATAATTAGTCAGTTTAAAAATTTCGATAGCACTAAGCTTGAAACTTTAGATGACGAGATAAAAAATGTTAGTACTTTAAATGATATAGAAATTCAGCTTGGTAAAATTTATCAGGTATGCTATTAGTTAATTTTACCTAAATAAATTGATATTCATAGTTTTTAGCTACCTGGGGACAAGTCAAAAGTTAAGGAATATGAAATGCAGCTGTTACATCTTATTTCTTCTCCTGTTTGGAATCCTTCTATTTTAGCTTCTAATAGTTTTTCAAGATGTTTTCGCTATATTATAACTTCAAGCTCATATACACAAGTAACTGATACTCTTGGGAAATTGCTAGATGCTTTTAATTCTAAAGAGTCTATCAGTTTAGAAAAAAAGAGGTAACTAGTTATATATTAATGTTTTTAAAATACCAGTCTTAATTTTAGAATAGCACGATTATAGAATGTATAGGATTAATGTTAGAATCAAAAGGAAGCATGATGAATTCTTTTGTAAATGATCTCTGTTTGCTTTTATTTAAAAACTGGAGAACTAGCACAGAAGGAACCCCTTTAAGACTGAATATATTAATTACTTTAGAAAAACTAACACAGCATTGTGGGTCAAGCTTCAATGAAAACTTATGCAAAGATGTTTACAAAATGGCAAAACAAACTATGTCTGATAAGTGTAATGCCTATAAAGAAGTTGCTGTTAAAATTTTACTGGCGATGGTGTTACATTGCCCTAATAGCGCTCAATTCTATTTAAAAGAAGAAATACCTGCTTTAGTCAAATACTTTGACAATTCTTCTTACTTATTTAGAAAAAATCTTGCAGCATATATAGCAACGATGATAGCTGGATCACAAGTTCCAATGTCAAAAGTTCTAATTGAAAAACCAAAGAAATCGAACAAATTAGGTATTCAAGGCTCTGGAAAATCCAACCCAGCTGCATCTAAAGATACTTTACCATCAATTCCACCATTATCTGAAGTTTTGGAAGTCTTATCCGCCTCTTACTCTAAGCCACTTAGTTCTCAGGATTCTTTATCTGGTATTATCGCAACATATATATGCCTTTTTACAAAACTGGGGACCACTTTTATTGAAGCTAATTATTCTGAAATTGTTAAGCACTTGCTAACTAAACTTGTTCCAGGGCAGTCCTTTACACCAGCTACTCCATTCGAAGCGCTAGCTGCTCGTCAAAGATGTCGCAGAATATTTCAAGATATAACACAAAATATACTAAGCGAGCAAGGCCAGATTCATGCTGTAAAAACTCTTGGTGATATTATGACTGAATGGGTTCATCAAACAGCAAAAGCTGACAAAGCAGGCAGTCAAATTAGTACATGGGGAATAATATGCGCTGTAGATGAAGTTGGGCATTTAATTGAAGTTTTAGGCGATGCAGCTGGAATGGTTCAAGACTCTGTACTTGACCCATTGATGATGTTACTTGATCATCATGGCTATTCCATTCAAATTTCAGCATCGTGGAGCTTAAGGACTTTTTGCATCAGCTTCCCCAGCGTCATTACTAATCTAATGCACCGTTTCACTACTTGGTTAAACGCAAAGTTTATTAGCTCTGAAGCCAGCCAAACATCAATCATAAGACAAGGTGTAGGATATGGATATGCTTTAGGCGCACTGTTAAGCGCAACTGCAATCAACTCACATTCAGTTTCAGATGACTTTGGATCTTTGATATATACACTAAGTTCAGAGATTTTAAATAAGAATGCTTCTTTCCAATCGTTAAACTCCACTGATCCAATTGTATTCCAATTTTATTCTTCCCAAGTTCAAGTTGGATGGACTTTGATGAGTGGTTTAATGTGTTTAGGTCCAAACTTTGTTCGTCTATATCTTCCTCAAATTATGCTTCACTTCCATGCCTTTATTCAGAAGATTCCAACTGAATTTAACTTCAGAAAAGTTTCATCTCAAATGGAAGCGTTAGAATCTGTCCAATCTCACGAAGGTGCTCTTCAAGCACTTTATTTGTTGATAAGTTACAATCAAAATCTTATTACCAGCTCAAAGATTCACAAGCAAGTTATAAAGCTTTTAATTCAGTCATCACAGTTTATTGAAGATTGCCAGGTCACAATCTCTAACTTTGGCGAAAGAGAGCTCTCATTGGTCAACATTAAAAAATTCTGTGAAAATGTTCATATGATTAGAAAGAGAATTATGCAGTGCTTTTCAATATTGCCTTCTGCTGTAAGCGATGACTCACTTGCTCCATTACTTACTAAATTGAGCATTAACACGATTACACACTCTTCTCAAAAAGAGTCTCTGGTAACCTGGACAGATGAAGATATTGTCACTGATTGGATAAAATGGCTTGGTACAGGGTTTTCTATGACAAGCTGCTTCCATCGCAGAAATATAGGATTATCGAACTGGTGCCCTGACCCCACTAAATTTTTTGACAAGTCTATTATTCCATTTGACAGTAGCTCAAAGCTAGACTCATATGTACTAGATTTATTGATATTAAACCCCACCTTTGCAGCTAAAGAATATGATCCCATATCTTTATTCATGTGGCAAGCAAATTGTGATCAAAGAGATGGAAAATTCATTTCACTTTGCTCTACTGTATCTAGTCTTTCAGATGTTGCTGCTAGTCTCTTTGGACTTGTATTCCCAAACTTATCGTCTTCAGCTCAAAGCTCAGCATTAGAATCTTTGCTCAAGTCGCTGAAAGAAAAGCCTGAAAAATTACAAGAAGATAGCAGACCTCTAGTAAATGCTCTTTTTGCGCTTTTATCAGCCTTAAAAACTATTGACCAGCACTCTGGTAAGCAGATCGATCAAAAAGTCCCAAAGTTCAATGGTGATAAAGCTATTACTATCGCAGAAGAACTTGTTCAACTTGGATTAACTTCTTCCCATCCTGAAATTGCCGAATTAAGTGCAAACTGCATTAGTCTACTCTGCAAGCATTCTAACAAATCTATTGCAACCAGACAAGTTAAATTTTATTTGGATAAAATTTTAGCTGAATCTGACTCTATTGTAAGATCCTCTAGCTTACTTTGTATCAGCCAAATATACAATAGCGTTGGTAGTCAATTGAGCGCTACAAATATATCATCAATATTGAATGTTTTATTTTCACTATTTCAAGATCCACATCCTTTGGTACATTTAAATGCCATTCAAACCTTGACTTCCATTTGTAACTCAACTGGATTCTCGTTTTCATCTCATATTTCACAGTCACTACAGCGTCTTTTCCAATTATTAGTATCCAACTCTCATCTTCCTAATAGCAAAGGGTATAGTAATCACGGGAATTTTAATCATTTTGTACTAAAGCAAAACTGTGGTAAAGCACTAAATACTATAATTAGTATTCTTGGTCCAGATGTTGCAACACAAAGTACTATATATGTAAGCATAAAAACCATTATGGAAGAGTTATTTAACGATCCAGAAGAATTAGTAGCTATTGAATATCTGAAATGCATCCAACTTATGATTATGTTTAATTTTAATCAACTAGACATCCCTAGAATCGTTTCATATCTTTGTATTAAAATGCATAGCTTAGAAGACCAGCTTCAGAGAATTGCGGCCAATTGTTTATACCAGCTTGTACAAAAAGATGCTAGTGCAGTTTTAACATACTCTGGAACTGGGCTAATCAGCAGACTTTTCTTCTTACTTGATCAGCAGCCTCATCTTGAAGAAGTTATTGCCGTTCTTAAAGTCCTAATTTCACACTCTAAAGAAACAGAATATTCTCAATGGTTCAAGGTCTTACATACAGTTTTAGTAAAACATGATGTTACAAACATTGGATCAATTATTAATAGTGCAATTGAAACCAACGATTTGGATGAGGAATTCGGTTCTTTAAACCTCAATAAGGATTCAGAAGCTAAAACTCCTCCAGACTCAACACTTGGAGAATTTTTCAACCATCAAGGATGCTCAAGATGGCAAACTCAGCTTGTTGCTCTTCAAATAATGAATCAGTTTATAACTATTGACTCTGCTAACAAGGAAAACTCTTTCTTAATACCTCGTTTTGGAGATTTAATTAAGTTGAGTTTCTCTGCTGCTACTGCTTCAATTGATCAGATTAGACTTGAAGGCTATCTCTTGCTTCATAGATTAATTTTAGAATATCATACAGTACCTGTACCTCAAATGACAGATATGATGATCATTGATGAATATCAACCTCAAATTACGGCTGCACTGGCTCCTGCTATTAATGGAGAATTTAGTGCTGAAGTTACTTCTAAAGCAATAGAAGTAGCAGCCACATATCTTATAAAGGGCTCATTTGAAATTAAATCCGCTGGAAGACTTATCAAGCTCTTGGTTTCTTCATTGGAGCATATTGTAAATAAGCAGCCTAGTCATACCACCACTTCTACATTCAATGAGAGTGATAAATTTAATGCATACTCTACAATTCCGGTTATATTAGCAGTTCAAAGCGCTTGGTGCAGAATTATTCTTCATACCACATCTAAAGCTAACTTCTCTTCAATATATTACCCTCACTTGGAATCTCTTTCTACAGTTTTTTATTCTACTTTGAAGAACTTTGCCTACTTGAAATTAGATCCTAGTCTAGTATCACTGATGGACCAAGTCGATGAAAGCGGAGATACCAACCTTACTTCAGGCTTGGATTTTACTCATAGTTTATCTAATAGATCATGGATTTTAAATGAATACTCCAAACACTGGATTTTGATCTTAAAAGCTACTTCCTACCTTATTGATACTGATCATACTGAATTCATTAAGCCTCTAGCTCCCACTCACCCTGAACCATGCAGTCAGCCAACTAATCTGTTTTGGATTGTATTTGGACTTTGCGTTGAAAACCTCTCTTTCCACAGCAATTCTCATAACATCAATTCTCCTCAGACTTCATTGGCATGCTTGTCAAGCTTGAAATCTATATTTATCCCATCAATAGCAGGTCAATATTTCCTTGAAAATTCTATATTTTTCGAGCTTTTACAAATCTTTGAACGCTACAAACTAACTAATAATTCTAAAATAATTTTGGAAATAGTTTTAGTTTTAAATCAAATTGTCAATAGCTATGGAAAAGAATATCTATACTCCGATAGTGAAGCGGATGTGCAATCTTTAGATCAAGATAAAGGCTACCAAGTTTACAGCTTTTATGTTGGCATTCTAAGCAGTATCATTCCTGGTATTAATTCTTCTAAAGATGCAGCTTTGAGCAAATCTTCTGAAGAAGATATACTTAATATTATCTATCATATAGGAGAAGCTTTAGAAGCGATTACATGTATGGCAACCAAGGAAAGCTTTTATGTTATCTCTCTTCATTTATTCACCTTTATACTATTGGATCCAAGATTTGAATCTCTTGGTCTTAAAATAATCAAACCTTTGAAATCTATTCTTACTAAATCCAATCCAACAACAGCAAAAGAATTCATGGTTAAATCTCTTAAAAACTATTTTACAAAAATTCAACCTGCAAATTTGGATATAAACGTAGCTCGCCAATGTATTATGGCAGCCACGGTATCTCTTCTTGCTTTGTCTCAAGAGACTTTGGATAAAGAACTTGTCAACCAATATATAGGCTGTTTAAGTCATTGCATTATGCATCCTAATCACACTGTATCCTCGAACGGTCTTCAATGTGCTAGACTATTAGTAAATAGACTTCATGATAAAAATGCAGATTTGGCTGAAATTAGTCAAAAAATATGCAAAATTACGCTCTTTAGAATATCATCTCAGATAAAATCTAAAGAAGCAAACACAGGCGCTATTGATGAGTTTTTGTCAGAGGGATTAATCACTTTACGAATGATTTATGAGCATGAACCAGATATTCATTCTATTTTGTTCAAACTTATTTTGGAGGTATTCTTAAAACTTTCCCAACCTGATCAAAGCTCAATTATAGAAATTGCAGCCAAACATCCTGCTGAATTTAGATCTGCTGTACAATCTCTTTCTCCTGAAAATCAACAAAAACTGAAATCAGTAATTCAAAATACGACAAACTCTGAAGATTCCTTTGATGAAGATGAAGATGACTTTAGTGACGACGACGACAACTACACCTCTTCATACACTGCACAACCTCAATCCACTATTCAATTAAAAGAATCATTTTTATAATATAATAAAACTCATCAGTATATATAAATTACTGTTCATTATTGATTTGTATAGAATCAGCATATATTTTAACACTAATATATTGTCATATAATGCTTTTATATCTGATATTTGCTACAGATATTAATAAATTTATTCAGGTATAAATTCACTAAAATGAGACTTTGGAGGTATTCTAGCGTAAAGGTTTCTTCTTAGACGAGGTGGTCTTTGCCCCTTCTTAGTAACTGCGTCATCTTTAGCTTCTACATAGTATTTTGCGAACTTCAAGATATCAGTTACTGACTCTGGATCAGTGTGATCAATCTTGCCAAATTGGTATGAGAATTTATCAGGACCTGTTAAAGCTATGGCACAGCCATCATCGCAAATAGCTAAACATCTAGTTTTACGGATCTCTAAGTTTTCCAAATTTTGAGTCTCAGAGTCTTCTTGCTCATGAGCGCTCATTATATCTTGATATAACTGACGGCCGTTTCTTATAGGCTTTTGAACAAGATCTTCGATATCCACCCCTGAATCATTTTTGTCGTCGCACTTGGGTTCACTGTTCATACACTCAACTTGTTTAGATAGTGTACATTTAGTGCAAACGAATAAAATATGCTTTTCATCATCTTTTGAAGTCTCCTTGCGTTCTTTCTTTGTGTTTTCAGAGCTTTCATTTTGATTTACCACATTCTTGCTCTAAATATTGAAATTAATAACAAAAACGCTACAAATTAGCTTTAAATTACCTTTGGCGAGCAGCTACTATCCTGTATTTTACAATCCAAATAATATGTAGCAGATAGTAAACTACCTATAATTAAAAGGTATTTACCATACTTTATCCATTCACTGCTATCCAAGCTGATCATTTAGTTTTTAATATAAATTGGTTTTGAAAGAGAATGATAGGGGTAAAAATGATTTATGTTTGATTTAAATATAATATTCATGGTGGGTATTTTTCTTTCTATTACCAGACGTTGATTTCATTTTTATATGGTCGGGCCAACAAAACTTACTACAAAAGCCTTTTATACATTTTGTTTAACTTGAATCCTAATTTGGAAATTGGCATTATCAGATCTCTTGGATGTTTTGGTTTTTCTAATATATCATGTGATTATCTGATTAGAATTTTATATATTATTGAATACTTTAAAATTCACATAAAAGACTGCCTAGTTTTTATGTATATATAGTACGCTATGGTTATTCGATTATCAAAGCAGTTAGCCAGGATAATTAAAACTTTAGAATTTGATATTAAGCTTCTAATTATAATTGAATTATTTTTTTAAATATGAATGAAATATATGATAGATT
>KQ964427.1:222306-234655 GCA_001566745.1 Conidiobolus coronatus NRRL 28638
AAAAATTTATATTAATAGATCCATATAGTCAGCTAAATGTATAGCAATCATGCTATATACATTCTATTTTAATATGGTTATTTTAAATCAATCAAAGAATAAACAACACACTATTAGTAATACTGCCATAAATTAATATGATAAGTAATAGATCTAATATATTCGTGCAGATATATAATTTAATCTACTAAATTTTCAACTTTTTGTATGAAATGTAGCTATATAAGTTCGAAATTTGATAAGTTACAAAAACTTTATATATATTACATTCGTGAAGTGTAATAATGGATCTAGATTAACAATGAAAAGCCTTCAATAAACATAAAAATTTATCTACATGGCTCATATATATACAATATATTTAGCTTTAAATATCGTGTATTTTTCCAAGCTACTCTTAGCACATATTCAAGTTCAACATATCACCTAAATATTTACAATTATCTAAATATAAAGCCAATATCAAGACATAGAATGAGCATTGTTTAATCTTATTATTATTAGTCGATATATATATATATCTGCAGATACATACTGCTGACAATATATTCATTACTATGATTACTGACTGAATTTAAGAAAACATGCACAATTTTAAATATCTACTAGTAACTATATGCATAGAACTTGATAGTTTTTTGAATTTTTTTTATTCACGCTATAATACACAAACATCTAAAATTTATAATGTTTTTCTAATCTTGATAATTTGATTCAATTATAAATGACATTAAATATTTGATATATTTTCTATCTTTTAGTTTGTGTCTAAAAAGAAATAGTACCAAAATATTTATCCAAATATTTTACTGCTTTTTTAATCACAATTCTTGCTAAATACAGATGTGACTTTAAAAATAAGATGTTTTAAATTTGGTAGTTTAAAAACTTGAACAGAATACCGCATACTTTACTAGAACTTCATATATTATATATAATTTTAAATATTATATATTGACTACTTGATAGAATTTATCTCTAGTTATTATTATATTCGCTTAGATATGGCTTTATTTTAACCAATGCATAACCATTTTTAACAATCCATACTTCATTCTTGCCTTTTTCTTAACTAGCATTCAAATCCACCAATCAGCATCATTATTTTTGTTTTGAGGTTCAATTAGCAAATAGTAAAACAGTAGATTTGACTTGATTTGAATTTGGTGATGTGAACTTTGGGCTGAATCTAGAAACGTCGATTGAATAAATTTGGATTTATATTCAACTCAATAGTCAACCTTTCATTCCAAAAGGACAACTAAAATACTATAATAACCATCAAAATATATTAAAATCAAAGAATTTAAACTTTCTTAAGAAATATAACTCTTTATTTTTTTATTTTACTGTATACTAATCAAGATTTAAACACTTGATTTCTAATTTCGATCTATCCTGGTATCTCGCTTGACTGACTTCATCAACACTCACTATGACTGACTTTAACGGAGGCTTAAATGGAGCTATTGGCACTTCAAATGGCGCCAAGCCCTCTACCTCATCTAACCCCATTTTGGACAACTCTTTCCTTGGATCTGAACTTGATTTACGTACTGCTTACTTGAGTCTCCTCTCTGAAGACGAAGAAGAAGTAGAAGAAGAAGAACCTGTACCTGCTGTTGTTAAATCTAAGAACGCTATTCCTGATCTCGAATCCAAAGAAATGTTCCCTTCTCTTGGTGCCCCATCTGCTCCCGCTCGTGCTTCTGCCTGGTCTTCTAAACCCGCTGCTCCTGCTACTCCCAAATCTAATTTGGTTAGTGAAATTTTTGACTACACTATTCCTCAAAAAACTTTTGGTGCTCCTTCTATCCGTGATGCCGTTCAACAATCAATCAAAAAATCTGGTGCTCAAATTGATGCCTCTTCCTCAAGAATTTCTGGAACCGTAACCTTTATTATTAAAGGTAAACATGATCAAGTCGCTAAAGCTAAAAGAGAGTTAATCTCTCAATTATCTCCTAAGGTAAATATTTTGTTCAAATATATCAGAATTTCATTTTTAATTCAACATTTTAATATAGGGTACTCTCACTGTCAGCGTACCATCTAGCGTTATTGGATTTGTTTTAGGTGCCAAAGGAACCAAGCTCAAGACTCTTCAAACTAAAACCTGTACTACTATCAATATCCCCAAGCGCAATGAAGCTGAAGACACTGAAGACACTGTTTTGGAAGTTTCTATCACTGGTGACTTGGATGGTGTAAACTTGGCTAAAGCTGAAATTGAAGCTATTGTTAAGGAAAAGGCTCCCAAGAAGGAACTTAAGATCTCTGATATTCCTTTCAATCTTTATCCATTTATTTCCGGTCCTAAGAATGCCAACATTACTCAATTGATCGGAAACTCTGGTGTATCTTTGAAGGTTCCTTTCTTAGTCGGAAGTGGATACGACGAAATTCTCGGAGATAACGTTGAGCGCGATATCTTAATTGTCGGTGATCAAGATTCTATCGAAGCTGTTCGTCAACGCCTAGTTGATTTCTCTGAAACTATTCAAGCTGATTTACGTGAGTTGATGGTTACTATTCCCAAGAGAAGACACAGATTCTTGGTTGGAAATAATGGTGCTCATCTCAAAGAAATCTTTGAAACTACTGGGTGTTTCTTAGAGCTTCCTCCAGTTTCTGATCCCTCTGAATATGTCAAGTTAAGAGGTTTAGAAAAGAACTTAGGTATCGCATTTGCTGAAATTATGAAGAAGGCTAACTCTGCCCAAGTCAATGTTTTAAAGGTTCAAAAAATCCATCCTAAATACGATAGTAACGGCTTAGACTGCCTTTACCGCTATCTTTCCCACTCTGGTTTAATTCGCCAAATCGAAAAGAAGCACTCTGTTCAAATTCATTTGCCTCAATCTGACTCTGTTACTAAGGGAGATATTGAAATCGTCAGTAAAGAGTCTAGCAGTGTAAACTCTGCCATCGCAGAACTTCAAGAAGTAATCTCTAAATTGGCCCCTTCCCAATTCGACTTTATCAATGTTCCTGTCGAACTTCACTATTTCTTAGCTGGAAAAGACCGCTCCAATGTTGAAAAAATCAAGAACGAGTCAGGTGTTGTTGTTATTACTTCCAGCGACAGTGGATCTAACGTTGTATTATACAACTCATCATCTGATCCCTCTTCTATTAGCAATGTCAAGAAATCTTTATTAGACAAAATCTCTGCACATGCTGAAATTGCTGAACAAGTTATTGAAGTTTCCTCCAAATACTTCAAGCGTATTGCTGGTCCCAAAGAAACCAATCTCCATACTGTTCTTGGACAAGTTCCCAAGGCTTGGATCAAACTCGGTAACCGTATTCAACTTGCCAATACTCCTGAGTTACGTACATTAGGCGAAAATGAAATTCTTATCAGAGGTTCTAAATCTGAAGTAGAAAAAATCAGCAAAGATCTTACTAAGTTCATTGAAGATGCTAAGAACTACGAAGTTCTCCATAGCTATACTACTGAATTGACCATTCCTGGTAAATTCTTAGCCCATGTAATTGGTAAAAATGGCGCCCACATGACTAAATACAGAGATACATACGATGTCAAGATCGATATCGACAAATCAAACGAAGCTTCTAAGGGCCCCGTTAAGATCACTGTTCAAGGTTTTGAAAAGAATGCCAACATTGTTAAAAAACAAATTCTTGAGCTCACTGAAAAGCTCAATGACCAAACTCAAATTAAATTGAACATCCCTTCCAAATACCATCGCTTCATTATTGGTCCTGGTGGCAAATATGTACACCGCTTAGAAGAAAAGTATGGCGTCTTTATCAAGTTCCCAAGCTCTGATGACAAAGAAAAGGAAGAAAGTGAAGAAGCTGCTCCCCAAAGAGACGTAATTAGCAAGGATGAAATTCTCGTTAAGGGAGGAAAGAAGGGAGTTTCAGAAGCCCAAGCTGAAATCATTGAATTGGTCGAATATGAAAAAGAAAATAGCCAATCCATCAAATTTGTTGTTGGCCGCACCTATTTACCTCATATTTTAGGTAAGGGTGGTGTCAAGATTACTGACATTAAAGACGAAACCAGCACTAAAATTGATGTTGACAACAACTCTGAAAACTCTGAAGAAGCTACTATCACTGTTACCGGATCCAAGGCTAACATTACTAAGGCTCAAAAATTAATCATGGCTGTTGTCAAGGAACAAGAATCAATTATTACCCAAGAGATCGAAATTCCTAACAGAATTCATCGCCAGTTGATTGGACCTGGTGCTTCCAAGCTTAGACAATTAGTTACTAAAGCCTTAGGATCTGATATTGATGTTGCTCAAGCTACTAGCATGATTCACTTCCCCAAGGGACAAGAAAGTAGTGACATTGTCAAGATTAAGGGACAAGGTGATCTTGTTGAAAAGATTGCTACTGAACTTCAATCAGTTGCCAAAGAGTTAGAAAGCATTGTAACTGATACTGTTCAAGTCGATCCCTCTGCCCATGCCTCTGTCATTGGTAAAGGAGGTTCTAACTTGAGAGCTCTTCAAGAAAAATTCAATGTTGAAATTAGAGTTCCAGCTAAGGATTCTAACAGTGATTTAATTAAGATTTCCGGTAAGCCCGAGAACATTGAAAGCGCTAAAGCTGAAATTTTAGCCAAGTTACCTCACTCTTCCACTTTCACTTACCTTAAAAAGTTCCATCATCAATTAGCTGGACACAACAACTTTGCTCTCCAAAGATTAAGACGCAATCACAATCTCGATATGAACATCCCTTCTAATGTTGAAGCTCCTAAATTCGTCAACTTAGCAGGATCCAGCGCTGCTCCTAGAATTGATGATGACAGCAAGGGCCAACCCATTGTATGCACTGAATTAGTCGAGCCTGCTGATGGCAATGAAGAGCTCACTTTAACTCTTTCTGGATCTGAAGATAATTTGAAGCAAGCTGTTCAACAATTAGAAAAGCTCTACGAAACCGCTAAGAAGAGCTCCCATGCTTTGAGAATCTACGTCCCCAACTCTCACCATCGTCATATTATTGGCACTGGTGGTAAGGTCATTAACGAAATCAGACGTGCTACTGGCTGTGAAATCGAATTACCCCAAAATGGTGCTGGCCGTGGTGGAAGAAGAGACAATGGATTATTTGCTGATGGAATTGCTGTCGTTATTACTGGACCCAAGGATCAATGCTATAATACTAAAGAAAAAATTGTTGCTATTGTCAATGGAGCTAATTAACCAGCACAAGTTGACAAATTAGACATAAAATCCATATAATATAACTTATTGAATAAATATTTTTATAATTGTAATTTTTATAAAGTATAGATGAATGGATATATCTTTGGTATTTAATTTACCTTTTAAAAGATTGGGTTTATTTTTATCTCGTTTCTAGCTATGACCAAGATACTAATGAAATACAGTATTGAAACAAATATCTATAGACAATGCGTAGTATATTCTTCAAGATTGCTCATTAAAAATCGTTTTTAGAAACTGCAATCAGTTTGACTATAAAACGGTTATTTGTCATAATAAATTTTTTAATTTTGCTTTAAATTCAAAATAATACTTAAGATTTAGGATATGAGAGATTCTGGTTAATTTGGTTCAAATTTTGTATGAGCTCTGTTCAAAATTTTAATTTAAATACAAGCTTATTACTATTATATATTGCTGTTAAATAAAAGAGAATAGCTGATAATATCATATTAGAACGCTGCAATAAACATATTAACTAATAAAAGAGGATGTCTAATACGCTTTAATCATGTAAAAATCAAAAAATATTATAAATTTGCTATATAAAAAATTTTGAACCAAATTTCCTCGATTTAACCAGAATCTCTCATATGTTTAATATATAATATATTTTATATGAAATAAACATGTTTAGAATATCCAATAGTTTGACTAAAATGTAAAATAATCCAAGTATTGACCAAAAAAATATTTCTTATTTTAATTACTTTAAAGCTAGCAGCCAAGTTTATACAATGAGCGCAATATTACTAAATATTATTATTTAGATTGATTTTAAAATAATTGAAATTTTGGTTATATTATTAAAATATTAAATATTAATTTAAAATCTTAAATTATATAATTCAATATGATTTATTAACAATTACGCTTTTTGCTAAAAAATACTTTTATTAAGAATATATTGATAGATAAATTTGTCAATTAATAGAGATTTAACTACTTCTATAGACAATTAGTTGAATATTAAAACAACTAATTAAAACTGAGCTGCTGTATATTAAATGATTTTTAGCTTTATAATAAGTATTAAATTATAATAAGATTTTTTCTCTAGATTATTCTTATAATTTAAATTATCATTGCGAAAAAAAGCTATTAGATACAAATCAATGATATAAAAATATTTGTAGTATAAAATCTCAATTTTGAGTTATTCATATTCCTATATGACAGATTATAGTTAACTTGGTTCAAATTTTGTATGAGCTCAGTCAAAAATTTTAATATTTTATAATCGAGTTTTCATCATGTATAGTAATTATATTATAGAGAATTGATAATAATAGCATATTAAAATACTATATTATTAACTTTAACTAATAAAAGATACACTTTAATCAGCTTTAAGCAACTAAAAATCAAAAATATTTCAAAATTTCCTCGTTTTAACCAGAATATTTAATATTACATTTCTATAAGCTGCTCAATGTTTGTGTATGTAACTTATGAATGTTTAAATATTGATTATTTAAAAGTTAATTAATCTAAGCTCTATTAAGTTGCTGCTTCTCATATTTTAAATTAATATAGACAGGACTAGCTATGCTTATATATAACTCTCAGCTTTTTAAGCATACATATTATCACTAAAGTTGCCAAATTAACTAGTTTTAATAGAAATATACTTATTATGTTATATTTTGTCTAATTTGGCTATTTTAAAGTAAGCTTATCAGAAAATCTATTTTTAGTATATAGATATAAACTATTATTATAAAAATTATCTATAATAAACCCATACTTTTATAAATATAAACCGCTTTTAATCTCATGTAGAACTTTGCAAAGAGCAATATATATCTGATTATAGTTGATTTTAAATGCTCTGTACTATAGCATTAATGAGAATTATCTAGCTATTTGCGTTTTATACTCCCTGAATTTATATGTTAAGCATTTGGATAATATCAGGCATTTTATTAATAATATAACTCTCAATGTATCTTATTTTAGTATTAAACTCAACAATATTGACTGTTTTTTTCAAAAATCATTTAAATTAAACTACACTTTTAAAAATCAACGTATGAGAAAAAGTTTAAACTCCTCAATTTTATAACTTTTGTAAGTGATGTGATATAACTAATTATAGCATAATTCTTTATGAGCTTACTTTAATCCATTTTATTACAATAAAACGAGGTTTTGTAAAAACATACTTTTAAGCATGGTATGATAATAATTATTACTCATTTGAGTAATAACATCCTATTAGAGAATACATCACTCGATATTATTAACTACTCATTATGATATTAGTTTTGTAAGCAAATAACTATTCTAAAACCTTAGCTAACTGCCTAATAAAAAGTAATTAGTCAGCAGCATCTTTGAAGCTTATGTAATACTGAATATAGCTGATACGCAGCGATCAAAACTTTAAAGATATATTATCAAACTGAAAATTGACTTGTAAGAGAATAAATTTATAGATATAAAGTGCTAGAGAATATCTATTTTTAATTTATATTACGATTTCAGCTCAATTTTATCGAAAGATAGTTTTATTGTATAGTAATACATTCACATGTAAAAATGAGAGTGATTCAATGTTATGCTGGCATAATTAAAAGCCAAGCTTGCTATATACGCGGCTAAATTTTTCATATATATTAACTAAACAAGCTGCTATTTTATTGCTTTAGCTTTAAAAAAAGCTTTTTGATTTCTTATGAAATATATATTGTATTAACAAAAGAATATTGGTTCATGTTGATTTCCATTAAAGTCTAAATTCAATACTGAAAATATTTTGAGGCAAAAACTAAATACCTTTTTCCAAATTAATTATAATTAATGTAAAACGATGAAGATTGTCACCTGAAGATTCCCGGGTTATTCCCCTCCAATCAAAATCCCATCCAGCTTCGCAATCTCCCGTAATTATAACTTTTTTTTGTATTTTAGAATGCTGTTTAGCAGTTTTAAGTATATTTCTTTTACAATTCTTCCCAAAGAACCCAGCTGAATATACCTGATTATGAGATGACTGGGATTCGAAATGAACTGTGAATACAAGAATACAAGTCTCTTGTGAACACTACAATTACTAAAGATTCACCCGTTATTCAGGTTCGTATAAATAAGCTATTACTGAAAATTCGACAATACTCATGATTTAATCCATTAACTTAAATCACCTAACCTGACTGTAGCCCTCAGTGCGCAGTCGGATTTAAACAAATTGCTAACACATGTGCGCTATTATACCTGGACTATATCTAATCAGAGGTTAGGGGTTTTTGGCTTTAACTTAATTGAATTCAGCTGATAAACAGAGATTTTCTTGCAAAAATCAGAGCCATACACACAGAACATCCCTTGAATTAGATTTATTAATCAGCAAAATGATGAATCACTCCACATCCAAATTTGCTTTGAATATTACCAAATCCAATTTCGCTCATCAGCCAATCATCTTAATTACCAAATTCTACCTCATTTGCCATTCCCGAATTTCCCCCTATATAAACATGGGCAGTCCAATGCTAAAAACTATTTAACACTCTTATATTAATGAGCATTTATTTTAACTTTTAACCTATTCCTCTATTTTACTTGTATCATGATGCAACTCAGAAAACAACTTCCCCGTCTTTCTAAACCTCTTAATAAGACTTTAACTAGTCAATTCCACTCTACTTCAAATGCTAAAAGCTTTATCCCTAGACGTTTCATGGTATGTTTTATTTGTTTAAATTTTAAAACCTGATTCTAATTGTTTCTTTTTAGAGCTCCGATGCCCTTCAACAAAACTACTCTGCAGTAATGTTTCCTGGTAAATATAATATCCTTTAACTTTTTAAATTTGAAAACTTACAATTGATCTAGGTCAAGGTTGCCAAGCTGTCGGTATGGGAAAAGATCTTTTTGAAAACTATCAATCTGCTAGAGATGTATTCGAAGAAGCTGATGAAGCTTTAGGCTTCCCTCTTAGTAAATTGATCTTCGAAGGAGATCAAGTCACACTTACACAGACAGAAAATGCTCAACCCGCCATTTTAACCACTTCTATTGCAACTCTTCGCGTATTGGAACACGAATATGGCTTTAACATGGAAAAGAATGCAAAATATGCAATGGGCCATTCTCTTGGAGAGTTCTCAGCTTTAGTTGCTACTGGTTCTCTTAGCTTGTCTGATGCTGTTCGTTTAGTAAGGACGAGAGGTCAAGCTATGCACGACTGTGTAGTAAACTTAAACAAGCCTATTTCTATGAGCGCACTTGTTATCACAAAGAGCAATTTAAACCGTGTATTTGACGTTGTTCACCAAGTAAACACACAACTAAAAAATACTGAAACTGTGGAAGTTGCTAACTACAACTCATCTTTCCAATGTGTATTGAGTGGAACAAAGGAAGGCGTTAATATTGCAGCCCGCGAGCTAAAAAGACTTAGAATTGCCTTAAAAGCTGTAGATCTTCCAGTATCCGCACCCTTTCACTGTAGTTTGATGAAGCCTGCTAGACAACCTTTGGAAGATGCACTAAATAATGTTAACTTTTCAGTTCCCTCTGTGCCAGTAGTATTCAATGTATGGGGTAAGCCTATACATGAAGTAACACCTCAAGCAGATATTACAAGAGTTATTCCCCAGCTCATGATTGAGCAAGTTGATCACCCTGTTCGCTGGTTTGAAAGTGTTCAATTCGTGAAAAAACAAGGTATTTCAAACTTTTTATCTATTGGACCTGGAAAGGTTTTGGCTAATTTGGCCAAAAAAGATTTTCCTTTGGACTGGATTCGTAGTGTATCAAATTCAAAAGAATGTCAACTTGAATTTGGTGCAATGGCTCAAGCTCAATCTGAAGTTTTAAAAGCTGCAACTGCTTAAACTATCATAGCCTATATCTTTACAACTGCCCTTAGACTGATAAACGCTGAACGTGTATTAAAACCATCAACTGTATATTAATTCAAACAATAATTATAATAATATTAAATAAAATACATATAAAATTAAATGCATACTTTAATGACTATTATTTGTCATTTCTTTATTTTCGACATGAGTCTTTATTTCGGTACTAGTGTTCCTTATTCCACTGGCATGATCACTGTGGATTTATTGGCATGATTTCAACACACTTTAATAATTTTAGCCTAGTATAATTTTAATAATTTAGAGTTTTAAACTGTTCTATCTAGATGTAAGCTAATTAAAATTTGGCCCTCTGTAATTTAGTTTGAAATCATTATACCTCATATCGTTATCAATCTTAAAAATATTTTAATCTGATATTTAATCTCCGTTTAGAAAATAGCTATTTTGAACTTTTTAAAGTAAGTTTGATCAGAAAGTTGATAAAATATTATTAACGTTGTAATCTATATTACACATCTAAAACATTTAATTTTTTCTAATCTGATTAAGAATAATTAAAAGCTGTCTGAAGGAAATGTTCATCAATATTAATGATTTTAATAAATAATTCGACTATTGGATATAATATTAGCCTATCAACATACGAATATTATTTCTCTGACGTTGTCTTCAAAACTAGTTATTCTACAAAAAACAAATTTGAAAATATATTCACTGAATTTCAAAAATAAAATCACCGAAATACAAATAATATGCAATCCCTGTAGATACAATTTTTAGTCAATTATTATACTTGATTGAGGAGATTGATGCTGGATATTGATAAGATTACCAATCTTAGCTTATGACTCATAAGCTAAGTTTTCTGAAATACAATTTTGGACATTATGTTTTTATTGACCAAATTTGGTAAATATAAGACTACACTTTCTGATTTGATTATATTGTGACAATTGTTTGGTTATGATTTCTCAATCAAACTTAGTCGTAAAAACTATATAAATATATGTAGCTCGTGAGAATGCATTATATACTTGAATTTATTAAATTTCAATGACAAATGATAAAGAGATTATTATTATAAGTATTAAAAAATTGCCAATGTATTGAGATGAGCTCTTTTAGTTGACTACTCAACATATGCTGCAGCTTTTTAGCCTAAATTGAACAACTTAACCTAGCATAGGTTAGATTCACGATACATAGAATCTCTTATAGCAATTCTCATACATCGTATAATTAAACTGTATTCAAATCTAAAAAACTAAAATATTAGACATAATAATAATTATAAAAGGCTTAATTACTCAATTTATTTGCCAAATAAGTCATTTTATATGCGATTGCGGTGCAATCTATGATTTATTATATACTGAATGTGTGTATTACTAAGATTCTAAAATAAAAAATAATCCCATAATTTCATATAATTATAATAAAAACTATTAGGATAAATAAGAGACCGTCAATTTATTATTTATTATAAAAATTAATTGGTAAAGATTTAAATAGAATAACTTTAAAAAACATAGATATATAATAATGTCAAGTGAAGATTATAATAGTTCACCAAATTTAAGCTCAGACGACGAAGCACCTGAGAATAAGAGAACAAGATACAACAGAGACTCACATGTTTATGGCGTATTTGGAGATGACGAAGAAGATAGGAATACAAGGCCAATTCGCAGAAAAGAAGTAAGTTTTGTTTCTTCCACTAATGAACCAGAAAACTTGAATAATGGCGAATTATCAGAAGAAGATGAAAGACCTTCTTTTTCAGCCTTTACTGAAAATGGAAGCAGAGTACTTGGAGATGAAACTACAGAAATACCGGAATATGAAGAAAGTGAGCATGCTTCAGAACAATCTCCCCTTGAAAATGGGCAAGAAAGCACTTTTGTCAAACCTGTTCACAAGTTATCTAAAGGATTTGGAAAATTTGGTGGATCTTCTAGCGGATTTGGTTTGAAATTTTTGAAAAAGTTTGGATATAAAGAGGGTCAAGGTCTTGGAAGCAAAGGGCAAGGTCTTGCAGAACCAATCCTTCCGAACGTTAGAAAAGATTATAAAGCTGGTATAGCACATGGAGGTGCTTCTGAAATGGATAATTATACTCGAAAACTTGAAAAGCAGAGGTTTAATAAGCCTGATGATTCGTCTGATGAAGATGACAAAGATGGCTCCACTTCTGGAGGCTTAAACAGACGAGTTAAATTTAAAAAGCCCAAGGTTCAGTTCAAATCGTTTAGACAAACTCTAGATGAAATTGATCAAAGGAATATAAAACAGCAAAAAGTT
>KQ964427.1:243666-257769 GCA_001566745.1 Conidiobolus coronatus NRRL 28638
TTTAAATTGGATAAAAAGCACTCAGTTAAGTATATTGCTAGATTTAAATAAAAAATACAACTGATGAATACAGTATGTTATATGTATTAAACGAGTTTAATTAGTTTCAGGAGCTTTTCCTAGTAAAGATGGGTGGATAGGAATTTGAGGTAAAAGTGAGCTTGCTGCTTTTCTTGAAGATTGGATTAATGCCATATCCGTTAATACAAGTGCAGCCATTGCTTCGACGATTGGCACAGCTCTGGGAACAACACATGGATCGTGTCTTCCTCTTGTGGAAAGTATCCCTGACTCTCCAGTGTAAGAGGCAGTATTCTGAGCCTGGCTAATGGTTGCAGGAGGTTTGAAAGCAATTCTGAAATAGATGTTTTCACCATTAGAAATACCACCTTGGATGCCTCCAGAAAGATTAGTAATGGTTCCAAGCCCATCTCCTCTCTTAACCCACATATCATTGTGCTGAGATCCATTCATCTCAGTTCCTTTGAAACCACTTCCAATTTCAAACCCTTTTGTGGCAGGAATGGACATCATAGCGTGTGCAAGCTTAGCCTCTAGTTTATCGAAACATGGTTCTCCTAAACCGCTAGGAACGTTACGGATAATACAAGTTACTGTACCACCTGTAGAATCATTTTTTTCTTTAGTTTCAAGAATCTTTTCTCTCATTTTTTGAGCAATTTCTGAATCAGGGCATCTTGTTTCATCTTTATCAACTTCTTCTCTTGTGATTGTGCTGAATAATTTGTTAATATCAGAATCAGGATTAAGAATACCGTTATCTGAAAGATCTTCTAAAAATGGCATTTTTATATTGCCTACAGAGCTTACAAAAGCTATAATCTCTGTACCATATACTTGACGAAGATACTTCTCTGCTACTGCACCTGCAGCTACGCGTCCAATAGTCTCTCGAGCAGAGCTACGACCGCCACCAGAGCTGGCTTTAACTCCATATTTCAAAAGATAAGTCCAGTCAGCGTGACTTGGACGAGGGTAGAGATCTGTTTCGCTATAATCGTGAGGGCGCTGATCTTTGTTCTTAACTTGAAGAGCGATTGGTGTGCCTAATGTAATTCCATGTTCAACACCAGAATGAATAGTGACAGCATCAGCTTCATTTCTAGGTGTTGTGAGATTACTTTGACCTGGACGTCTTCTAGTGAGTTGGGGTTGGATATCGTCTTCCGTTAGTCCCATACCAGGGGGGACACCATCTATAATACAACCAACACTTGGGCAATGAGATTCACCATAAGTGGTTACTCTAAATAAATCACCAAAAGTGCTCATTATTAATTTTTATATTTTAAACTTTAATTAACTTATTTTCTTGCAATAGCTAAATTATAAGAAAGGATATAATATATAGCTACATTATTTATGGGATTTACATGCTCTTGTTCCCTTGTATTAAATTAGTGATTGCATCAGTGTCAAGGTTAGTCACACTTCCAACCATCAGATTACTATATTTAATCAAACCTTTTCCACACTATCATTTGTGATTCACTAATTTCCTTAAATGACAACTGTTGTATTCTTAACCCTTAAATCTTGCCCATATCAAAATAGTTGATCCACTGTATCTGATTTTATTATCACAAATTATTTTTGTATTGATATTTTTAATATAATACTTTAAAATAGATTCTAGCAATAGTTTTAGAACTATTTCAGATATTGAACTGCATTTATATTTATTAAGTGCTCAAATCTAATACTACAACTTTGATCATCGATTTTTAAGTTATGTTAACTAAAAAGTTTATTTTTACTTTTTGTTACATTAAATCTCATATTCTAATACGGAACATTTACCAAATTTGTAGCTAGTGATAAAATTCTGATGTAGATTTATAAGTATTATGTGAAAATTATATCTAGTTACAATTTTTATAAATCTAGCAATAAATCACAAGCAAACAAAATTATTTTTTACTGTTAAGGAGACATGGCTATAAGTTGTATTTGTGAAAGTATTAATAATCTAAAATTATTTTATTATAAGCGTATTTATTATAAAATTGATATCATAAGTAATACTTATTTATAGTTCAAGTATAAAAGTGTTAAACCGATATATTCGTATTACTTGAAGTTTATCTTGCTTATAGTTAATTTGTTGATTTCGAATAGTGCTAGTACAATCATAAAATAAACTTTATTAGAATAGTTAGCATGTTTTACTATATTAAAATTTATCTAAATATTGCTCCTTCCACTATTCAAGCATTTATTAAATAGAATAAAGTCATAAAAACCCTTATCTGGTTTGGAGAATTCATAGCATTTTAACATAATATTAACAATTTGCAGTTCTATCACTAATATCAAAAAACTTCAACACATAACAAACTCATCAAATTTCATTTTCAATAATCCCATAATAAATTAAACCAACCTTAGTATTCAAATTGAAAAAGCAGTCATTAATAAAAAAAATAAATTTTAATAATGAGCGATTTAAATATTGGTGAGCTAAAGCTAGAGCAAACATTGCAGTTTTATCCTTTTTCTAGCGCTATTGATATATCATTTTGGCACCACGTTTCAAAATACCAATTGGAAGTTAAAAAACTAGACCAGCACTTAATTCCTATACATGGAAATTACAGCTTGAGTATTCAAACTATATCCAATTCGAATATAAAATTCCCAATGCTGATGGGTATTAGCGATAACGGGTTAAGCCCTTGGGATGAGTCAGAGTAACTTGGCGACTTTATTTAAACCATTTTTACTAATACAGCAAACTAGACCAATAAAAAACCAAATCAAAACACCTGGCTGGCTGCATCTATGCGATACCAAAGAGGATTTTTCTAAAATTGATAAAAAGCAGTTTTTAAAAGATATGGGAGAAAAGGTATTATTTCTTTTAATTCTTTGTTATCAGTATAGCTAAATCCATAATTAGATACGATTGAAGATGGAAACCCATGAAGTACTAGAACACCCTCAGCTATTTAACTTGGTTTCGTGTTTATGCTTTCCTAACTTGAAAAACCATCGCTTCCAGTATTGGATCAACTTTCCAGCAGCTCTACCAAAAACTCCTTATACTCAGGAGTCCATTAGCAACGCACAAGAATACTTTGGATTAGATGAGGTAATTTTTACATTTAATTGCTATCTAAAGTATACTAAAGCATTTTCAGGTTCAAAAAATCCAGACATTAATCAAAAGTGTTGATTTAAAAATAGCTAGCCAAGGAATGTTTTGGCTCAAAGTGCCAAATAAAGAAAATACAAATGATGCGGGCTATGAGATTCTACCTCTTTCTGCGTGGAAAAACATCTCACCAGAGATGAGAGATCAGGTATTTCAACTTATTCTACATTTATTAGAACTAGAATTAAAATTTCAAATAGCTGATATTAGTTTATTCTGACCCATCAGCTCTTTACGATACTTTATCTTGGTCTTTAAGAAACGTACTATTCTATTTCCATCGCTATCAAAATATTAGCAGTTTAAAGCTATTTTGTATAAAACAGTTCGTAGGAGATACAAAATTCCATTCAACTCTTTCACCGGTAATCCAAGTCAATCTTGGAAAAGAGCCCGATACTTCTAGCTTAGAACTAAGTTGGACTGGATGGGAGCGAGATTCTGAGCAAAAACTTAGATCAAGGCAAATTGATTTAAGTGCAATGATGGACCCCATAAGGTAATCTTTTTTACTGCTATATGAGAAACTCTATAACATCCTAAATTATAGACTTGCCGAAACATCTGTTGATTTGAATTTAAAACTAATGAAATGGAGATTGGTTCCAAACCTTGACTTAGAAAAGCACAACAATCTCAAATGCTTGCTATTAGGAGCAGGTACTTTAGGGTGCCAAGTTGCGAGAACATTACTGGTACTTATCAATAATTTTTTTATTCTTAAACTAATTTTTTTCAGGGATACGGAGTTAAGCACATTACATTTGTTGATAATGGAAAAGTAAGCTACTCAAATCCAGTTCGCCAAAGTCTATTTGAGTTTGAAGATTGTCTTAATGGAGGTAAACCTAAAGCTAAATGCGCTAGTGAAAAATTAAAAAAGATATATCCCAAAGTGGTAGGTATTACAATATTTCGCTTTTCTCATATTTATTCAGAATATAGATCACTGAAGGGCATCAGATAACGATTCCAATGGCAGGGCATCCAATTGCTGAACAAGAAATAGATCTCACAAAAGATAGCATCCAAAAACTAACTCAATTGATTCAAAACCACGACATGATTTATTTGTTAACAGATAGTCGAGAAAGTCGATGGCTACCTACTCTCCTTTGCAGTGCCTTTAATAAACCACTTATAAATGCTGCTCTTGGGTTTGATTCATATGTAGTAATGAGACATGGCGGCCAAATTTCAGGTGAAAATGTGAAACACCTGGGATGCTATTTTTGCACGGACGTTGTAGCGCCAACAGATGTAAGATAATTATAATATTTTTAAGCATTCTCTAATACTATTTTATTAGTCTCTTTCTGAAAGAACTCTTGATCAACAATGTACTGTAACCCGTCCAGGATTAGCCTCAATTGCAGGCGCTTTGGCTGTAGAGCTTTCTATATCCATGCTTCACCACCCTCTTGGCATACTAGCCAAACCTCCTTCTAATAGCCCAAACGAAGATGACTTGCAGCTTCAATCAGATCTTGGAAGTGTACCTCATCAAATCCGTGGATTTTTAAATAACTTCCAAACAATGATTCTTGAAGGCCCTGCATACCCTCAGTGCATTGCTTGCTCTTCTAAGATCATTGAAGCATATCGTACTGATGGAATTGAATTTTTATTCAATATTTTTGAAAACCCTGAATACTTAACATACTTAACAGGGTTGGACGATTTGTTAAATAATGACTTAGTCGGACTGACTGAATGGGCTTCTGATGAAAATGAAGATGATTTCTAACAATTTTTAGCAAATTGTAATTATTTTCATCATAGTTTTATAATCAAGTTTCTAATATATTTGATCAATGACCGACCTGAGAAATTCATATTTCGTGTACTATATTGGCTGTAAATTTTTTTAATATTAAATACTAGCTTTTTATAATATAGGCTTAATGCTTTTTAATTTTTCTGTAATACTGATTTCTGTCTATGAATTTTTAGTTACCAAATTAGGATATTAATTATTGGATTATATAATTAATTAAGCTGAGATTTTTGTTTCTTATACTGAAATTTGTTTAAATTTGAGCTTATTCATTATAATTATCAACTCTATATATATATATAAATTTATATAAGCGCAGTTTTCAATATTGATACCAAAAATCTTTAACTTTTATATAAAGTAAATAATATATAACCTGGTTTGTTTTTATATAAATTATAATAATTTGAATTATTGATTGATTAAGTCTAAGAAAGTATAATCTATTTGATCAATATCTAAAGTGGAGTCTTGAAAAGATAAGAAATTGATTCACCATTGTGAGTACGACGAATTGCTTCAGCAAATGTTCCACTGATATCAATAATCACAAGTTTACTGGACATTCTTCTTTTTTCTTCAGGAATGGGATAAGTATTTGTAACGACAATCTAAAAAAGTCAATATTTAACTCGATAAGAGCTATATTTAATTAAAATACCTGGTGAATAGATTCACAACATTCGATAGAGGGCAAAGCATCTCCTGAAAGGATACCGTGAGTTGCGATTATAATTACTCTTTGAGCTTTGCCAATTTTCATAAGATATTCAGCTGCTTGAATAAAAGATCCAACTTTATCGCACATATCGTCCTAGAATAGAAGTTATTTTATAAACTAATAGATATTAATAATATGTTATTACCACTAAGAATGCCACCTTGTTCTCTACTTCACCAACTAAAGTGATTCCTTCTTCTTTTTCGCCTGGTAAGAACCCTTGGCCATCATTGTGAATAATAGCAAAATCAAGATCTAAAGAATCGGCCAAAGAAGTTACCCTGAAATAGATCAAAGTCTATTAGTAGCTATCTAAATTAATCTAAGTTATCTAGTAAATACCTTTTAGCACCACCTGCATTCTTAGCTACTACTACACCGCTTCTATAATCAGGAACCCTGTCCTTAATCCATTTAGTTATGGAAGGTTCAGCAAATAGATTGTCGATAGGCTTTTGGAAAAACCCTTGCATTTGTGAAGCATGTAAGTCCATAGTAATGAAGTGGTCTGCACCAGCTACGTTAAGCATATTTGCAATCACTATTTTTAAAAATATATTAATTTTTAGTTTTAGAATTTGTATGATCAAATTTACATTTTGCAGTGATAGCACCTCTCTGCTGCTTCTTCTTAGATTGCTTAGAATATGGGTAATAAGGAACGATAACGGTTATTCTTCTTGCTGAGGCAGTTTTACAAGCATTAACCAAAATCAAAAGCTCCATAAGATTGTCATTAACCTTTCCTGACCCCGATTGTATAATAAATACATCTTCATCACGAACTGAAGCACCTACCTCTACTCCAGTCTCACCATTGGAAAATTTTTTACTAACAATAGGAGCTAAAGGATGACCTAATCGCTCAGAGATCAAATTAGCCAACTCTGGGTGAGAAGATCCTGCAAAAATTTTGACTTGTCTCATTTGATATTTATTATTTAAAGTTGAAAGATAAAGATAGGTAAAATAATTTTAAGAGCAAAATACTTTTAAATCTAATAAAAGTATTATCTTAAAGATTTCATGCTCATCCATTTTAATCAAAATGCTAGAATCCTATTTGCTTATTCGCCTGTTACAAATAATATTTTTATCTCATTTCATTTACTAAAATCCTTTGGATAAAACGATGTTGTCATCAGTTTTGTCTTTCGATGGATATTTTGCCTTTTTTATCGTGCAATATGGCTATCAAGTTGTGTGAATATTTATATCAATAGAGTGGAACAACTTCATCAGCGAAATTGGATAACTTAAAAATCGATTTTAGCAGTCTTCGATATACTATAACAGCAATAACACATATCTCTGTACTTTAAATCTTATATGCTTTGGACATATTATATACAAACAGATTTAATTACAATGTCTATCAAACATGTTTATTTTGTATTTGGCCATTTACCTCTTTTTATTTTCATTTAATAAGCTGCTGATTGATTTTTATACCCGCAAACATAAAAATAGAATATACATAAATATCAAAATACTATGGCAAAGTAGCTTGCTTAACTTTAGAGAGAACTCTTAAAATTTGTAAAAATTTTGAAATTTTAAAATATGTTTATGTGATTTTACACTAATTTCACCACTAAGTTCATCATGTTATTGTAATCAATAACGTTATATCACAGTTGGTTAATCTTAAGACTTTTGGTTAAGAACTTCATTTTTATAAAAAAAAATTTATAAAATAAACTAGCTTTATTAAATATATTTCTTCTATTGAACAGTTAGTGTATCACATATTTTTTATTCTCTAAAATATCATTTGAATGATCATAAAGATTATAATAAGTATATTTTTAGACTAAGCGTTATATCTGACATTGAAATCTTTTAGTTAGCAATCAGTACTCTGAACTCTATTATCATTAGCTATTTACTCCCAGCTCTAATTTGAGTTTATCTTACAGCATTATATTAAATTTGCAGCTTATTTTTAAAATATGAGAGATTCTGGTTAATTTAACTCAAATTTTGTATAAGCCTGTTCAAAATTTTAATTTTAGTATAAGCGAGTTAATATAATATATGGTTATTAAATATAAGAGAAAAGAGCGTAATATCATATTAGAGCGCTCTAATAAAAGCATTAACTATAAAAAAGTTTATTTGATACGCTTCAATCATATAAAAATCAAAAACATTATAAATTTGCCATATAAAAAATTTTTGACCAAATTTCCCTGATTTAACCAGAATCTCTCATATAATTAAATAGATATTTTATATAATTCAACTTTTATAGCATAAATGTATTATATAATGATATTATAAGAACTTAATAAATATATAATAAAGTTAAGCTCACCAATTAGCACATTTAACAACAAGATGAGATGATAACTTATAATAATTTACTATTTGACTTTTATTAAAAAATGCTACTATTAAATATTTATTTTAAATAATAGTTAAATGCTTAATATTATTTTTATAAGCTTATTAAATAATATATAATTGTTATGGAATTAAAAAAGAGTACTATAATAAATACAGCGCCTATTACGTGATATATTTATTAATTAAATTATTTTTAATTATTTAAGCAAATACAAATTATTTTCTACTAGATAATACTTTTATAATTAAAAACATTGAAAAAAATAAATGAGGCTAACTTGAACTAATAATAAAGAATTTATAGAATATTTTATATCTTATTTTAAACAAATACTTAGTAGTATTATATAATTATAACAATATAGTGTATTTAATATTAATAGTTTTTATTAAATTTCTCTTATAAAACTATAAACCCACTATATTTTAAATAATTTAAAGATTTATTCCTTAAATGGTAATAGATTTCTGGATTCCAAACTAAGTATATTAAAAAGAATATACTTTTTACAATTAAATCTCAAATCTTACCAGTTAAATTCGACTATGATTTACTTTAAATAACCAATAATTCTTTAAATAGCATATTAGCTATTAAAATTACAAGCTTTGTAAAGTTTTGTTATTTAATAAACTGTCTAAACATTGACAATTTAAAGTTGATACGTAATTAAAAATAAATTTTATAGCTTTATTTTTAAGCAGCAATTCTAGTATAATTTGTCTATTTTTGAATGAATAACATTAATTAGAGATTAATTTTAAAACTTATGCTTATTCTCTCTATCATTTTAATGCATCATTAACTGTAAAGTGATACAGATTGTATATGTAAATACCAGCATAACAGCCCTCCTTATTATCAACTATTAACGAATTAAAATTGTGGGATGAATTTGCGATTATAAAATCATTGATTTCAGCATTTCGTAAATTAATGATTGGATATGAATTTGCTAGAAGCAAATTCTGGATAGGTGATTGGGTAAATAGGTTTGGTGAAGTAATTGTGTAAAATGAAAAATTTGATGATCCAAAATCCATTTTAAAATAACAATAAAAAGATAGAATCATCATTTCATCATCTTTGCTTCTTAGACTTTAGGTGAGCATATACTCATATTTATAACTTATATATTAGATATATATAATAGCTATACAAAATCCAGAATTTTGCTAAAATATATCTTGATTAACTTAATCTATTCTCAAAGCAGTCGATTAACGGTTTTCTTTTAGTTTAATCTACTTATATATTACAAGATGGCTGATAATCAAGTTCCTACTTTCAAGTTAGTTTTAGGTATTTTGAAATTTTATACTCAATTTATTTGATGATCTAACCGATTATTCTTTTAGTTGGTGATGGTGGTACCGGTAAAACTACTTTCGTCAAGCGCCATTTAACTGGTGAATTCGAAAAGAAATACATTGGTAAATCTAACAATTAGTATCAATTCAATTTCGCTAATATTCCTTTTTAGCTACTCTTGGTGTTGAAGTCCGTCCCTTAAACTTCCACACTAACTGTGGTCCTATTGTTTTCAGCACCTGGGATACCGCTGGTCAAGAAAAGTTCGGTGGTTTACGTGACGGTTACTAGTAATATTATTTTAAAATTTATTCCTAATTTTGAGCTAACACAGTTTTTTAGTATCCAAGGTCAATGTGCTATCATTATGTTCGATGTCACCTCCCGTATCACCTACAAGAATGTCCCCAACTGGCATCGTGATTTAGTCCGTGTCTGTGAAAACATCCCCATTGTTTTATGTGGTAACAAAGTAGATATCAAAGAACGTAAGGTTAAGGCTAAGGCCATCACTTTCCACCGTAAGAAGAACTTACAATACTACGATATCTCTGCCAAGAGTAACTACAACTTCGAAAAGCCTTTCTTATGGTTAGCCCGTAAGTTAATTGGTAACCCCAACCTTGAATTTGTCGGTGCTCCCGCTCTTGCCCCTGCTGAATCCACTGTTGATCCCGCTTTGGCCGAACAATACACACGCGAAATGAACGAAGCTGCTGCTCAACCTCTTCCTGAAGAAGATGATGACTTATAAATTGCCCCTTTACATATACAACCAACTCCACTGTTTCGCTCGCACTTGACCTTTCTTGACTGGATAAACAAGTCTCTTGTATTAATCAATGTCTATATATCATTATACTCTATAACTAAAATATTATTCAATTTCATGCAATTAATGGTAAATATAACCTATGATTATTACATTTTATAGATAAATTACTATAACTTACTTATACATTATTCAATTCAGCTATTTATTATTTATGAGTTAGTATAGCTCTGCCACTATAATATTTATCTTTTGAATATTTATTCACTTTATCGCGCAGCTTCCAAGCCGCTTTTTATGATTTTTAAAAACAGTTTTAAACACATTACAACGATTTTAGCATTCATTTTTTCAATACAAATCTCACTATTGATATTATCTACAAAATTCTAGAAAGTGATAGATTTACAACAAGCTAATTTAAACTTCAATACTGGCTAAATTTTAAATTCAAAAAATATTTAGATTAGTAATAAAAATCGAGTGTTTTGAATAAGATTATTTTTAATTTTTTAATAAACATACTAATTAAAAATATTAGTTTAATTGTAAAAAGTTATAATTCGTCTTAATATTTTATTTGTATGTCAACTTTTAAACTAATTAAATAAGGGTAGTGATTGATTTATTGCTAAAAATCGATTCTATACTGAGATTACGCGTTATATATGCTAATCTTGGTAGTATATATTAATTCTTTACAGATACAGTTGTACCATAGTCTATTAACAAAGTTAACAGACATTGTTTTCATCTCGCAGCCTCTTTTAATGTATAATTCAGTTTAATTCTGCTGAGCTTATAAATCAAAATAGCGTATAAGTGAAATTGTTTAGCTAAAAGCTAGATATTTGTTATTTGCCAAATAAACCAGCTTTCTTCAAGCTTTATAAATGGTTAAGATTGTAACTTTCTATAAACTTATTAATACGACCAGCGGTTATAAGTATTACTTGATTCAGTATGTTGAATAGAAATATTTTAATATATTAAAAATGTAAATTGTTATAGATATATTCTTTATTTCATTGTATAAATTAAAGCCATGCTGATCAAAGAGCTCAGCCAAAAGAAATGTATAAATTATAAGTCTTAAAAATTTAATGATTCTTAATTATTCAGTTTTTGTCTCCAGCCATTTAGAATAAATAACCCAAGCAATGTTATTTAATAGGTATTTTTCTAGATATTGTTATAACTTTGCGCCTTAAATTTAATATTTTGGTATTTTGCAAAAATTTGTTTCAACTTTAAACAATGGCGACTTTTGCCATTACCAATGCTTATTGAGACTAAATATGATCAAGTTGTATTAATCCAATAGATTTCAAAAATTATAGCTGTAAATAACAATTATTGGTTAATTTATTTAATTCGCGAAATTGATTTGCTAATAAATTTTACTTGATGCGAACAATAAATGGGTAGCAGTATAGTAAAATATATAACTAAAACCAAGTATTATTCTTGAGATATAAATTGAAAGAGCTGAATCAATTGACGCTTCATTGTTTCTTGATAATATACTTTTTACAAATGAGACTGAATTTTGTTAATATTGCATTTTTACTATTAAGCTCAAGAGCAGCCCAAGGATTAAGAGTTAATAAAAACTCGGAAGATATAGTGAATGAGTTTGATGACCTTATTCACAGATTAGAACTTGAAAAACTAGACGAAGGAAGTAAATATGTTTCCGAAGATGCAAGAAATGAACTCAAGGCATTTATAATTACTCATTTTGACAGAAGTTACAGAGATAAAGAGTACAGCTATGAACTAGAAAAATTGAAAGATATCATTGACGATGAGCGTCTAGATTTAACTAAAGTAAGTAATAGGGAATTGTTAATTGATAAGGCTACTTCTTTGGAAAAACTTAGCCAGATTCTGACACCAGTAGAAGAGAGTCACGGAAGATCAAACTCCCACATGAAAGACTTTGCAACCATATATTTTGGTCTATGTAGTGAACAGGATAAATTTGACTCTGATTCTGGAATTGAATTTCATAAGTATGCAGCAGATACGCTTTATGACTTTATATTAGTACACTATCTTAAGTCTAGTAGATCTGATTCAAACATCGATTCTGGTATAAAGAACTTTGCAAACACGCTATATGAGCTGGACAATGTGGACTTTTGCGTTGATGAAACTCAGAAAACATTGGGTAATTTATTTGAAGATATGGACCCAAAATCAGACTAACAGCATGCAAAACTTTTCAATAAATTTAAATTTATCTATATCAATTAGTTGTATAAAGTGGCTATTTTGAATTAAACAGAAAAGTTTTATTAAATTAGTGATATAAGATTGTATTAATGATAGATTAAAAATTAAATATTCAATATACATTCAAGCCTTCAAGCTCGAATTCGATAATTTACACGATTACGTCTACTTAAAATATAAAAACATAATAAAATCACTCAGGGGTTTGTGGCATGATAGAGTCATATTTATCCTTATATATCCAAGAGTTGCCAACTAACCCGAACCCTTGAGCATCTGCTAATCTGAAATAATATGCTGCTTTGTAAAGGTCTTTTTTAACTCCATCGCCATTCATATAGCATTGGCCAACATCGTTTTGAGCATCGGGGTCTCCAAGATCTGCAGCAATTTGATAGTAGAATACGGCAGCGCTCTTATCTTTTGATACGCCCCATCCTTGTCTAAAACACTGTCCTAGTTCGTATATCGCAATAATTAACTCTTGTTTGGCAAAATTGCAGTCACTAGACTGAAGCTGTTTTGTATCTATTAGCGCGCCATGAGCAGAAGCCTGTAAACACTGAAATGCGAGTGAGGTGTTAGGCTCACATCCCTTTCATTGATATTAGTATACAATATGTTAAAATTATAATTTAATTACCCATCCATGTCTCAGAGAAATTCCAAATAAAAACAAAGCTAGTGGATACTGATTTTCAGCTCCTAGCCTTAAATAATATGTAGCTTTGTCTAAGTCTCCTTCTTCTTGAGCTGTTAATGCAATCTGAATAAGTTGATTTGAATCCAATTTCATATCCTCTTCAACTGTTTGTGATTTATATTTACATATTTCCGCTCCAGGGAGTTTAAGCTGTGGAGGACTATTTAACCCTGGGACTTCTGTAATACTACTAGGGACATTGTCAAAATTTACTGAGCTTATACTGGTGGTAGAAGGCTTTTTTGAGAAGCCAAATGCTCTTCTAACTGAGTTCATTATTCAAGAGGTTCAATTTAATTATAAATTAATAGTATAGTGAAATAACAATATCAAAAAGTGTATATATGCTATATTGTTGCTATTGTAGCTTTAATTAATTTTAGCTTTGTTATATGCGTAGTTAATTCAGTGTTATGAATAAAAGAAATACTAAAACATGTTTATGAATTGAATTAATAACATTCAATAGTTTGTTAAAACTCTTCCCATAATCAGTTAATCCACTGGAATTAAGACCAATTTGTTTAAATTGTCCAAATCCATTTACCAAATGCTCAACACAACTAAATTCAATGGTCTTGCCCAATCTGAGGAAAATCTACGCTAGCGTAAGAACTGCAGAGGAAGAAACCCAGCTCAGTAATCAAGCAGTACTAAACTTGCTGGGATATGTCACTTTATCAACATTTATATTCTTCCTATCAACAAAACATGCAAGTAAATTGTCCCTTTAACATATTCTCATAATCAACCAAAATTTGCTCTAATCTTAATTTATTCAATAATAATAAACAAATCAACGCCCGCTTGTCATAATAAAGCATTGATTCATTAAATATAGTTAATAGATCTTTAATGATACCCTCAATCCACTCTTCAATTAGAGTAAATGCTCTAGTTTTTAGCATATTAAAATTATTCTCTATCCATAATACTTTCTCTATCATATTTTCATACCATACCTTGATTGACTCTAAACAGAAGTTAGTGGCACTATTGAATTTTAATTGCTAAACGTGGGTTAATAATATCTTTTTGCTAATTATTTGATGCAAT